>JAIPRM010000011.1:25744-132777 GCA_025469315.1 Stegophylla sp. TES_Ste_2020
TTCAAACATCGTAATTTTAGTAAAAATCATTGTCGCCCAGTATTCAAATTCAACATCTACTAGGCGACAAAAAGTTTTCACTGGGTGACAAAAATGTCGCCCAGTATGTAGGTTAAAATATTCACTGAGGTGTGCCACGGCACTCCTCGTAACCCGTGGACTGTGGGTTTTTATACGACTTTCGTTCGTTCTGGGGCTTTCTTTAATACGTTTAAGCTACAAAATAGGCTACCACATAGCTCTTGACTCCTGAGATATGAAAAAATATAGGTACATAATATTTATATAAATAAAAAAAGATGTTAGTAAGTTAACAAAATCAGTTGATTTTAATAACGTGGTTGAAGAATTTTATTTAAAGCATTGATCTCTTTTTAAAGAAGGTTAATATTATAAGAGGCTTTATGTTGAATACTAAATATAATGAACAGTCATAAATATTCAAGTTTAATTTTAATATAAGTATTATATATTTATTTTATGTTATTTATTTCTGTTTTTTTTTTTTTTAATTTTTAGTTTTATACCTATTTAATATTTCAATATATTTACTTGGTTATAAAACTTTATCAAAAATAAAAATGTTGTTGGGGAACACAAGTAGCATATGATTTTTTATGAATTTACCTATATTTTATATTAATTTGCATTTTTTTGTAAGTGGGAGGGGGGTGTAAGGCCCATTCTAAGGAAAAGCAGCCCATTTTCTTCATGGCACACCCCACGCCAAATGTTTGCGCATTCCTATTGTCGTAGGTCAGGGGATTTTCAATCTCGCGTGTATCAAAATTTAACCAATTTTTTTCAATTCGTTGCGTGCTATTTAAATGATGAAAAAAATAATGGCTAATGATGAGATTAAGGAAGAATATCAAATAGGTTTTTTTTTCTTTCTCAAATCGTTGAATTTATTAGAGTACCTTCTATTGTTAAATTTAGGATGATGATAAAACTAAAAAATATTTTTTAAATGTTTCGTGTAATTTTTTTGTCATTTAACAAATTTCAAAAATTTTAATTTTACACGATGAATTTCTTTCTCTATTGATCTTCGTTTTGCAGTTAGGAGTCTGTAACTTTTAGTGTATAATCTAAATATCTAAATATGATACTTAGTATTCTGTTAGCAGCAGATTTTTACTTTTTTTTCGAAGAAATCATATAAATAAAACTCAGAATTTCAGAATACATATTTACTTTTTTGAATCAGAATCAATTTCTGATCAAAAATCTTTTATTTGTTGAGTGATTTGAGAAGGAGTTGAGATTTGGTTTAAACAATCTTATACTGGTATTGCACGCTAATTGGCAATTGACAGCCGTGATTATTTTATACCTCACAGTCAGTGATTTGAAAGAGGGAGAGAGCAGGATTCGATGCGATTATGAAATAATATAATGAATAATATTGCTGCCAGTCAACGGAATTCTTTGACAGCTTAATCGGATATAAAGGCTAATTTAAGTCGCTAATTATTAAAGAGCAAATATTCAGGCAGTTTTCTTTGAATGCGAATACTGCCGTGCAATTGCGTGCATAATAATTAAACATTAGTTAGAGTGTAAATTACATACACTAATCACCGATTAAGTAATACATTGATACTTGAAATAATTTTGCGTCAAATTTGGTGAAAAATAATGACAAAAACTGGGGAAAAATTCACATATAACCTAATCTGTTAGTCCAATTGTAATTTAGAAAACATATATCTGAATTTTATGAAAATGTAATTATCGAAAAACAAAAGTTTTTAAAAAAATATGATTTCCTGACGAAATTCTTATTTATATATTTTTTCTAATACGTGTATAGGTTAGTGTATTGATATTTCCCAAATTAATTGTAAGTGTTAAAAATGTTATCACTTGCCATTTTAGACACGCGTTTCTTGGATTTCTATTCCTGCCATAGGTCATGTGCCTGTAACCTGAGGAAACTTATACGGACGCTACACGATACCGTGACCAATATCAGACAGGGCCTGATTATTCACTGGACTTCATCGTTTTCCAAGTTTCTATGTTATAATTCAATAGAGTCCCTGTTGTATAGTGGTGGTAAAGTGTAGTGAACAAACGACTGGTGCATATTTTTTGTTCAAACACTAATGATGGGGCCTCGGTCATTGTAAACTACAAAAAAAAAAAACACTATATAGCATTAGTTACAATAGTATTGGGTTCGTATATACGCTGAAGTATGGTATTGTAGACATTATATTATTATGAATGGAGAGAATTCATTATCGTTAACAATTTTCTGGAAAACTGAATTTGAAAAAGTTTGCTTTGCTCCAAATCGACCCTCTAATATTATTATATCCATTATATACCTACTTTATTTGTTTATTATAAATATTACTTCTTATTTGTGATTGTAGGAATAAATGTTTTGAATAGAATATTAAATTAATATGTAGTATAATTATTAACATTAAAAAAAAAAATTAAAAATATTTCAGTTGAATATTTAAAATGAATCATGTTAGAACTGAATAAAGATTTTTATTCTGTGATTTCGTATTTATTGAAAAATCTCTTTTGGTTCTAAACAAATATTATTCGTTTTACCTATAGAATATATATATATATATTTTAATAAAGTGATTATGGGTAGAGAATTTTACACACTGAATCTTGCTTTTTTTTAAAACGAATTTTTGTGTGTCTAACATTAAGAACGACTTGTCAAAATTGACGTACAAACGCATTAACCAACGGATCTTGGTTATTATATTCGGTTATAGTTCGGCGAGGCTTATAACTTGTACACATCGTGACGTGACGGATAATTTTTATTGTGTGTGTGAAAAATATTTATAAATAAAATTCATTTTTCTTCTCATACTTATTACTAATTTCAAATATTTAAACTGTCATAGTTGCGACATGACACTTTTTAGGGGAAATTGTATAGGTGTCAAATGTTGGTCCTTTTTTTTTTACAACATAATTTTGGCTCTCAGTACTATTTGTCGGTAATTGATTTTTAAACTCTGTACATATTTTATTGCTCTATTTTGTTAATGTTTCTAAATCATTTTCCGACGTTTTTTGGTATACAGATTTTTTTTTTTTTTTCATTATTTTCAAATGATTCAATTTTTCGACGATTGCTAACGGTTGAATAAACAGCCATACAGTTGAAAATTTGTTTATAATAATCTGTAGTAATTGTACGTAAATTGTTTTTTACGTTGAAGAATACTAACCCGACGAATACTTTATCGTCTATTTTTTTTCCAGCCTTCTTTCAATTAACACCGACCCTTTTAAGACCTGCGCCCTCTCTATTTTCATTACATTTATTCTTTCTAGCGTAAAATTCATTAAAAACACAACCGCCGAATTCCTATGGGTTCTAGGTCATTCCGTTATCTAGGGGGGTATGAGAACACACGAACACTTAAGATTCCCCGTATTGCATTCTTTCTTTGTACCTAAAAAAATAAATAGTTTTCTTACCTACAAACTTTGTTACTTTGTATTTTCCGGGGATTTCCACTCGTCCTTGGTTTCATAATCTCCCTCTTTCATCATTTGGTCGACATTCCGCCCCCAGACTCGGGCACATAATCGTTTATTAACCCGTACATTAGATGTCACTAAATCATTACTCTTTTTGTGCGCATCTGATGACGATGCTCTTGACTGTAACGTCATTCGCATTCGAACGTTCACCTCACACCACCTAATAGTGTAAAGTCTTGCGAAATAATTTTTTGTATTCAAACGTATCTTTCTCACATTACTTACGAATGATGGTACTTACAAATTCAAAAATTACAAAATAATACTAGATACACATGTTCACTAGTTATGGTTTAAAATGGTATTTATTCAGTAGGTATTTGGTTAAACAATGAAAAGGAGACTTGGGAAAAAAAAGACATTATTTAAGTGTATAATACAGATTATGAATGATAATTAAAAAACGTAATTGTCATTCGTTAATGTTTTTTTTCCCAAGAGTAAATGATATGTGAATATTGTTACTCATTTAAAAAAAACAATAATATGATATCGGTAATATGGAACTACTTCGGAACCCAATAAGGAGTATAATATACGATCGGCTCTGTCTCGATTTTATCGTATAACATTTTACTATTCATTAAAATTGTAATTCTAACGTTATCTATAATGCAATTTTGTTCGGTCCTGATTTGGATATATCCTACCGTACCGCCAAAAAATATTAATAGTTACAATTAAGGCTCAGAACATATTGGTATTGATTATTGTTGTTTATAAATCACCGTATAATTTAATTGTAGATCTACAAATTTGTTTTAAGATCTATAAAATGTCGAGCACAAAATTTAATATTTCAGAAATTTTCTTTCTTATATTTTTTTCTATCTATGTTTAAATTTTCATATAGTTTGGATCAAAAAATGATGGTTTCCGAGTCGTTTTTGTCAAATTTTGGGTAGTTTTTTCCAAAAAAAAAAATTGAAAAATTGAGAAATTGAAAAAATAACTTTTCTAAAATACCATCTAGAGGCAAATCCGGTTTCAAAAAGTTACTGATCAAAACTTTTGGACAAGTATTTTCATACAAAAAGTTGTACACAGAAAAAAATAAATAAACATCAATGTAAAAACACTAACTTCTTCCCTTCGTTCAGAATCTAAAAAATAAAATAAATTTTTACGTTTTATTAGGAGTGTAATTGGACATATGAATATAACTTTTAAGATTATAGACTCGTAAGAAATTATAAGAATTTTTATGTGAGTACGTTATAACTGCGTTGGACAATTAGGTCTGAATCACAATTAATGGCGGGGAAAAGAGTAAAGTTGAAATTATATTTTCATGTTGTGCCCACTAAATATTTACTCTGCGAGCACCCTTAGTTATCTTTCGTAATTTTGATTATAATCACCGCAATAACACATCTTACATGATTAATATTTTAATTTTAGCTTCTGAGTGAAGCGATAAATCTTATGATTTTACAATAATTTTTATTTCCTTTTCTATGAATCTTTTTCGTATAAATCTATTATTTGTCCAAAAGTTTCGATCAGTAATTTTTTGAATCAGAATTCAACTCGAGAAGGCACTTTAGGGAGGTCGTTTTTCGAAATTCGCGTTTTTCCAAAAAGGTTGATACAGTACAAAATGTGTTTTCATGTTACTTTATTTTGCTTTGATTGTTTATTTTGTTGCTGTAGTTGCTTTAGTTGCTGTAGAAAATTTAAAAGAAAGCAATTAATTAATTTTTATTAACTATATATTTTCACGTTTACATAATTTATTGAATATGGTAACCATGGTAATACAATAGTCAATGAATGTTTATTTTTAATTATATTTGTTTTCAACGTCGGTAACCACCGTAACGAAAGCCTCGCTCAGAATAATTTATCGAAGAAATAATTGATAGTTTCTTTAAAATTTAACATACCTACCAACAAGTCCAACCCGAAGAGCAATGAATACCAATAACGCAAAATCTAAATCTAAATCATTAATTTGTTTTTAATATTTAACTATGAAATGCATGATATTATTAGAAAACGTACTTGTATGACATCAAAAAATTAATTTTTTCATGCGTATATATATAAAAATTTAAAAGGGCAATAACTTTTGAGTCGTATTTTGGTTATAATGTATAAAACTACCGAGAATTACGTGCCCTTCGTACTCTTTTTACTATTATCACTGCAATAACGGTGTGTTTATGTTTTTACCCGCCTAACCTCGATTTCATTGTGTGACTCACAGGGGTTCGAGCATCGGCGATCTCGGCGATCTGACGCCGTGCAACGCTTCGCCGAACCTGAACGCGCTCATGTCGTTCCAGCGGGACGACACCGAAGAATGCTGGAGGGCCACGGTCCGTTCGCTTTTGGACCAGACGCCGTCGAACACGTTGCACATGTTTCACATACTGCACAGGGTGGTCAAGGTGAGTGGTGATGATCAGCTGCCGGCGAGCACTGCAATTTTTTTCCGTTTAATAATAATTAACTGTCGCCACGTAATACATCAAATGGCATTCGAACGTCCGATTCCTACCCTCTGGACGGACGTCGCCCGATTGCGGCCCAAAGTAACCTTTTTACCTTTTCACCTATCCCGATTGTGACCCGTACATAGTAGGTAGTAATTACTATTCAAGTGGTTTTCAAAACCAAGTAAATATCCCAATTACGTCTGATACGTATTTTAACATAATTATGACTATCGTAACCACGATTCACACGATAACCGATATTCGGCGTGGTAATTTCTGATTTCCAGTCCATTAAAGATAAAAAAAAAGCAGATAAACTGTAAGATTAGAAGGTTGCTAGTAGAACACAGTTGTATGTATGTGCTAAAATAAAAATGCAGTCTATAGTTTGTACTCCTCGAGAAACAACTAAACAAATTAACAAAAAAATATTTATACAATCCCAAATCACAAAATTAAAGAACTTGGAAATATCAAATTTTCATTTTGTAAAAATAATGAGTTTTAAAAATCTACCTCTAACACTATAATTTAACACTACAATTATTTTACTATTTACTAACATATCAATTGTATTCCATATATTTTTTTACTGTAGGCAATTTATTATTTTAACATTCGACTATACTCGTATATTGACATATTAATTGTATTTCATATCTTTTTATGTTGTAAACAATTTATTATTTTATTATTTTTACTATTTGTTACTGCAGTCTTATAAAAGATACTTTTAAAATAAACATTAAACAATTTGTGAACCAATGTGTGTCTGGACACAATTGGGATACTTATATTTGGGATAAAATACGACTACCTGGATTCGGGACGCAATCGGGCAACTCCGCTCTGGACCGCCGCCACACCATCCCGAGGGTTTGTGTTATCTACCGGTAGAAGAACGCCTCGCGTAGTGTTGCAAGTCCCTGGACTGTGTCAGAGATAAATTCGGAATAAAAACTTTTTGTGCGTTCGTCGTCGTAAGAGACTTTCTTTCAGAAAATTCACTAGACCGAAAAATTGCTAGTCGACGGTTCGTCGTCAAAAATTATTATGTGCGTGAAAATTGAGATGGAATAAACTCGGTGATTTCAGTAATAATTTATTATTTGCAATGATGTGTTAAATTGTTTTCTTGAATTTTGAATTTGGTTAATCTGCAGATAACTACTGCGCGTGTTCCGTTGCGTAATCATCTCGTGGACGAAGAGACTTGAATTTGTAAACATTTCATTTTTTTTTTTTTTACATTTTTGAACTCAAAATCGCGATTTTGTTGATATTTCATCACTGGTGAACGCCGTTCTCCTCGGTGCTTCTATAGCTACGGTCCTGAGCACATTTTAGTTTCGTGTATATACTGACATTGATTATATCACATTGTTTATAAACTGTGCATTAAAGACAGTTCGATTACGGTATGAACATTTTGCACGTTTAATATTTATCTCGTATATTTATACAGTGAACCCCGTCTTTAGCGGAATCGTGTGGGATCAATAAAAATTTTCGTTTTGTACAGATTTCCGTAGACCTGAAGAAAAAATTTGAAAAAAATAAATTTCCGCACAGAACGGTAGTCCGTCTTATTAATGATTCGCTTAAGACAGATCTCATTGTGACAAAATCCGTTTTTTATCGCGCACATTGATATTTTTATATTAAAATCGATTTCTAATAAGGTGTTGAAAACGACGGTGATTTCTTTTTAAAATAATCACTTTCTTTTTATTTTTTTTTTTTATGATTTATATATAAATTTCTTACGTTCCGTAGTCGGTAAAATTCAATTTATTTTCTATTTTCACTTCGGCATACCTCGTTTCTTCGATATTTTCAATTGACAATTGAAAATATTTTTTTAAATAATTATATAATATAGTTTACGTCCACAAAACTTATTATAATAAACTGTAAAACAACACTGATTGATGTTGATCACTTCTGTTCTTATTTGTTCCCATATGTACATTTCGAGAATTGCTATGTTTCCAACATTTCTGTTATTTTCCGTCACTATAAGATTACAAACATCACCGTGACATGTTTCCAAACACATTACGCAGATAAGAATAAAAACAAACCTTTTTTTTTCTCTGGAGTCTGAGAGGACTACGAATACTTTGAATAACAAGAACGCATCACCGGAAACATTCGTGTTTCTCTAAACTGTTTTCATCGTGTTTTCAAACTGTTCGCGTTTTGTCACAAAAACATTTTAAGTTTCTATTTTCTCTCGTGAATGTAAATTCGGCCTAAGGGATAATCGCGTCCTAGTTTTATCACTATCCTGTACGTAGGATCTTAAATCATAGCCGAATGTTTACTATGTGCTGTATTCTCACGTACAGGAACTTAACAAGCATCCACAGTACGACGAATAGAAGTTTAGCCGCAAGGATCTCTGACCGCAAGACTTTAAACAATTCCACACCTACCTCCCCCACCCTCCTTGTACACCACTAAGACTTTAAGTGTCGTTATACATAAACAGTTTCTGCTGTTATCACGTCATTTCCATGAAACACTTTGATGATTTTGATTATACACATAGATACACTGAGAGATTTTCGGGGGCTAATTTAAGGATCCATTTATTTGGAGTAAAAGCTGAATTCTATCGTTATAGGCGTAAATAGATTATACACTATTTACTCTATTAATTACATTGCAACTAGTATCATTATACATAAATAGATCTGTTATTCATCACCATAAATGACATTTCAGTAAATCTCTTTGATCGTAGTAATTATAGATTTACAAAGAGATTTCTGGAGACTGATTTGTGTATCCAGTTATATTTGGACAAAATGTAGAATTCTGTCTTTGGACAAAAAGAGTATCACACACTCCAATTCTACATTTTATCTCTTTTTGCTTATGGTAAGTAAATACGATATTATCGTATAATATTATGACCTACTTCAAAACATTTTACTAAATTATACTCGACTTTTAATGACTAATTACTGAATGATGACGATATAGTTTAATCAATATTCATTATAGAATTATTAAATAGACAAATAATTATGTACGTTTGGCGGCCCTCCCTCCTCCTCCCCTAATGGTAAATACTTAAATTATCCCAAATGTTATTTTTATTATATTTAATATAAATTAGTAGACCGATAACTAAGAATACTACTGCGTACTTCTCTCGTCGGGGTTTTCTTCGCACCTCTTGTAGGATACACTTTACGAGTGTATTGAATTTTAAAAAAGCGATGAACCATTTCTTCAATAATACAATATTGAAGGAAGAAAGTTAATAATATAAAAAAACGTGTACATTTTCGTGCATGCTCCACTATAAAACCAAATTATAACAACACGACAAGCGTTGTACATATGTTATACAGAGTGAGTAAAATTCGTAAGTCATTAGTCTAATGACGTGACATTTTGTATGCACCTGAATTACATATATTATATGCCTAAATATGAGCATCATCAAGACTTGATAATTAAATATAAAAAATAATTAATTTTCTTGGTAAATATTATAATATTATTATATACATTGAATAGTATGTAATATTAATAAATATGTAAACACGAATCACTCTGTGAATACAATCGCCATTGTCTATAAATAATAAAAATAATTATATTGGGGAAAAATAGTTCTGCGATAACGAATTACATTGGTGACGGACTGGCGGTCTTCGTGGCGCTCAGTACATAGTATATAATAGCGTCGAAAAATACATAAAATATGATAAGCGAAAACATTGCCAACCTTTGTCCGTAGTTTCTCCGATTTTTTTTCAATTGAACCCTTATAAAATGTTTAATTTTTTGTTCGCTCAAAATTTTATTACACCAAAATATTCGCAATGAAATTCTGTATCTAGGCACTAAGTTTAAAAAAAATCGGTGTGGCCAATTTTCAAAATGTACGTTAAAGTGTGTAATTTTAGGTAAAACTAACGAATTTCGTCAAAATTCTAACTTTAAAGGTTACAGAGAGAAAAATTGACTTACGATTTTTTTCATATCAATTAGAAATATATATCAATAAGATCATATTACATTTTCAAGTCTTAATATTAAAAATCAAAAATTGTATTACATAAAAACTTATAGAAAATGAGAAATTTGCAAAATTTAAAAAATGTTGTACTTAACTCAAAATTGATCAAATTTTTTTGAAATTTTTATGAAATATTCTCGTAGCTATATTTAGTAGTTGGTGATATTTTTAAATTTCTAGCTGTATTATTTTTGAAATTACGTTAAAAAACAATTTTCAATTTTATGGAAATTCCGGTAAAGCATATTTTGCTGTTTTTTTTATCAATTTTTGAACAGATTTTCCGCATTTTCGAAAAAAGTATTGAGAAAATTTAAAAACGACCTCTTAAAAGTAACATCTGGGTGTGATTTTGGATCTATAAAGTTACTGATCGAAACTTTTGGACAAAGTGTTTACAGAAGAAGAAAAATAAATAATAAATAATAAATAAACATCTTTGTAAAAACTTAAGCTTCTTCACTTCGCTCAGAATCTAAAATATTTGTTACGGTTGAGCTGGTGAGATGAGTTGCCATTCTCTTGGTTTTCAATTTTGCGAACGAAGGATCGAGCTATTGAAAAGTTTTACGAACTATTGTTGTTTAGTTTCCAAACGAAAAATCAATTGTTCGGGCGCATCCACTGGCCATTTATTTATACCGAAAATATGGTTTGTACTTATTTACTATCTAATAAATACGGCGATTGAATTGCATTTTATATGTCAAAACAGACTTGGAATTTTACCACGTTTACTCTGTTCAATTCGTAAACTCTTCTCAATCGCTAATTCCAATCTGAAACAAAGCTTGACGATTTGTTATGAAAAACCACTTTCGATGAATAACCGGTTATTGTGTTCAATGAATAATCGTCATTTAATCCAGAATGCTTGGTGAATACTTTTTGAATGAGCGTAATCTTAACCCGAGTACATGCCTAACCGAGTTTTAAAATTTTTGTCTTTGCACATTCATTTTAATTACCTACCTAAGTGCTAAATATTATTGAAAATTAAATGTTGAATGTTTCCAATTTGGTAAGGAGACTGACGAGACTTGTTACCAGTCCAGTGTTTTTAGGTTTTGTGAGCTATAAAGGTGTCAAGCCTCAATATTTATATTTAATATATTTCATGTTCGCTCGTATAAATTCGTGTAAATTGCCTGTTAAATAATATGGTATAGGCCATTTTTCATGGAGAAAATACAGTCAAACTCACATCGAATAATTGATGTGATAAAATTCTAATTTATCTTCTTTGAAATTTAGCTTCTGTATACGACTTTAATGGATGTGGCTCGGCGAGTGTTTAATACAACAGAACAATTAGATTCTGAGTGACGGGGAAAAAAACTGGTATCTGGAAAAAATAACCATGACAAAATTTTCCCAAAAAATAACCCCGTATATAGGTAGGTACTTATAATATGATAAATATATTATGTATATTTTTGTATGAGCTTATTATAAGCACACTTTTATATGTCCCCACGTTGCACAGCAAGTTGATTATCAAGCCGAAATGTCCCCACGTTGCACAACAAGCCGAGGGATGTTTTTGATTTGTGGAGCGAAGCGGAGTCAACCAAACACCCGGTGAACTAACCTTATAAAAAAATATATACATACTATATCTATCATATTCTAAGTGTATGGAGTTATTTTTTCCCAGTGTTATTTATTAAGGGAATAAAAAAAACTATCTATTTTTATAATTTAAGCAATTCACCTATTGAAACTGATATTGGTTAGGGATGAATACGTAGTAAAAAATTATATTTGTATTAAATTTTGAAATGTGTCATAACAGATTCATATACTAAATCAAAGTAGTCACGTAGCTTGTATTTTTTTTTTTGCGATTTTATCAATGACTGTAAGAGGGGATCTATCATTCAATCAAATAATATCGTTTTTTTTTAATTATATTAACGATAATTTGGTACTAATCTATAAAATTTTTAATAATTTGTCATTTGAAATCGATTACACAATTATCAACAAAATTGGATGTAAACGAACACCGGTTAATAATATGCAAAATAGCAACTCTTATGCGCGATCTTCACTTACAGTTTTATGACTTACAATAAATAACAAACAAAAGTTTTCGTATAATTAAGAGTTTTGTGCAACACAAGTGCTAACTTTCTCCTACAGGCCACATGTCATATACCGTCGTGGATTTCGTTTTAAAAAAGAAAAAAAAAGATCCGATAGATAGTTGCGACAGTTTACGATGTCACGATTTAGTGTAATTAATTATTAATTTCTATTTTTTTTTTGTTTTTTTTTTTTTTTTGCTACACACAGGACATTATAAGGAAGTGCGTGTGGTTGACCCGTGAAGCGTGTACAACCCTGAATGAGTACTTGGAAGAAGATCCGGCCACGACCGGATGCTGTACCCAAAGTCACATCAATTGTAGACAGGTGTTGACTCACCTTAACTCAGCCATTATAGTATTGACCACGCACGCGGACCCGCCGCTTGTGTGGTTCTCTCCGACCGCGTTGAAGTTGGACGGCACCCTGCGATTCCCGATGCTTCAGATCAGAGAGCACATTGACACTTTGTTAGACCGAAAGGATCAAGCTTCTGAGGTTAGGTTGTACCCCTTGGACGTTATTCCCCTTCTCTTCCTGTATACAATGAATATTTTCATCTCCAAAAAAATTATACTAATAAGTAAAAATCGATCATATTCTTTTTGTTAGGTAGTTTTCACTGTTTCCCTGAATTTTTGAGATACTCATTTACAACTGAGTTAACTTTTAATTATGTACTTACACAATTCTCCTAATATTGTTTTAAAAACTATCTAATAAATAATATTATTTTCTCCGTGACAGTATTCATTAGTATCAATAGTAAATTAATTTTATCACAATAACTGATGCATCTCAGTAACTTCTATGTATATTAATACATTCGAAAATTGGAACAATACTTTACAATTGGTTGAACTTTTATAACTAGGGTTTGGATTATACTGCACTAAAAAACCTAAAATATACTTAAATAAAATACTAATTTATACAGGAAAAAAATTCCTTTAATCAAAAAAATATTCTATAAAAAGTAAAATTTGTATTATTATTTTCCCCCAAATGTACAAACATATAAGCACAAACGGTACACATTTTATCTTTTAACATTTTTAAAAATTAAATCTTGCAGTATGTTATAAAGCAGTGGTTCCCAACGTGGGCACTACCACCCCCTTGTGGGCATTTTTAATATTGAGAGAGGAGTGTTTTACTAAAAGATGCTCTAAGGAGGCGATTTTTATTATATTCCTTTCTACATTTAAAATTGCCAAAAAAAATAGGTGGTCATCAGTTTTTACTAATGGTAAGGCCAAAAGTAATATTATACAAAATTGTATTTTAGGTATATAGATTAGAAAGATGTGAAAAGAGAGATATAAAATCCATTGAGCCAGATATCATTTCATTAGTAGGAAGACATCAACCTTAAGGCAGCATTAGTCACATCGGTATTCTTTGTATAATTATTTTATGTAAGAAAAGTCAATATAATTGTATTTCTACTAGATATTTTAATTTTAATTTATTCATTGTCTAGTTGTGTAAAATTTTTTTCTTTTATACATAAAAATTAAACAAGTTTTATTCTGTTTTTTTAATAAAAATTTATTAAGTTATTTATAATAGTGATATAGAAAAAAAAAATCATTTGTTTAAAAAAATTTATATGAGAGAGCGGTGAGATATTTTTGGACACCCCGTTGAGTAAAAAAAGTTTAGTTAACACTTGTTATTTAATATATAGCACAAAACATTATGTAGCTGGATGTTTATCGCTATAAATTCAAGTCAAATGAAATGTCTGTTTGTCATATTATTTAAATCTCACAGCACCATTGTGTAATTAATTCTTTAAAATGAACCATTCACTGTCACCTACCTATGTCATTAAATGTAAAGTACACAAAATATGAAAATATGTTAAAGCAAATGAATAAACTATGTTTACATTTTAATTTTTGAAATATTTTAGTTTTAATTTTTTTTTTTTTTTATTTATTTATTTAATCATTTTTAAAAATATATAGGTATGAAAAATGCCTTTGAAATGTAATAAATACCTTAAAAATATTTTAAAATTGCCTAAAAAAAATAAAATGAAATCAAAATAAAACTAGCACTTTTAAATATTATTGAATTTAAAAATATGAAACAAATTTTGTACTAGGTAAGTATTGTTTTAGAGTCCTCGGAAACAAATGAAATTAAAATTAAAATCCAAACTTTAATTATAACACTTATTATTGGTACCTATACTGATGTAAAATTAAGTTTTGACTCATTATCATTGTTTTGAAGACATTTTTATCATTTCTGTATACTTCATCCTTCATCATGTCACAATAACACAATCAAGTAAAATTACCAACTTTCTTTTCACTGAACTCAGATATACATTTTTTTTTTGATTAATATACTTTTATCATTTATGTTATTTTTAAATTGTATCTGTTGTTTATCTGCTCGAGTTACAAGTATAAAAGTACAATTTGCTGTAATTACTGAATACAAAAACTAGTACTTTTTTATTATATAGAAAGCCTTAATTTATATGATTAAATTGATTTCTATGATTTAAATAAGAGTTTTTTTTTTTTTTACAGTGCTTATTTTCTGTGCGAACCACACTTAAAGTATGCAAGCTTGGAGAACGTACATTAGAAGAATCAAGCACAAGCAGTGGATGCGGTGGTTACTTAAACGAAGAATCAATTTTAGACTTAGGCAGAGCTCTGTACAAGCTGCACTTGCAGTTGTTACTGCTTTTGGAAGCTGCTGCTAAAATGTACATTACACTTTCAAACTCAGCCACTGAAAACAAAGTAAGTTGTGTCACGTTGTACACAATATTTTTTCTCACATATCCCACATTATGTTTCAAGTACCTGAAAACTCTAATTATTATTAAATGATTAACAATATTCTCAGTGCTTAACTTGGTAAAACAATAGAAGGAGGATGCAAATATTTGTTTGGTTAACTGACTGTTATGGGAAGTCCAACTTCCAATATATAATTATTTTAAAGGAAAAAGAAATGTGAAATTCACTAGATACATTTTTAAGGTTTTTAAATATTTAAATAAATATGTGTATTTTTCTAAATAATGTATTAAGAAATAATAATTTCCGATCTCTAGCACATTTAGTAAATAACCCTGAATACTGAGAGAGTATATTTTATAAGAAAATTTTACTTTTCATCCCCACGCCTCATGACATTTTTATTAATACTTCACAAACCAAACTTAATATATATATATATAATATATACAATTTCACAATGTGGAGGAAAAACCTATTTAGGGGAATTTTTATTAATACTTCACAAACCAAACTTAATATATATATATATATATATATATATACAATTTCACAATGTGGAGGAAAAACCTATTTAGAGGAATATTTAAAGTGAAAATGTAGTGGACCGATTCCTCCTTAACCATTTTTGGAATTATTTTGTATACAAATTACAAAATATGTGTTAGATTGTAAAAAATTACAGAAGATAAAAAGATTAAAAATTGATATAATTAAAAATAATCGAGTCTTACTTATATTATTTTAGATTCTAATTGAAGCAAATAAAGTAGTTTTACAATGATGTTTATATTTTATTTATGTTTTTTTTTTCTGAAAATATCAATTGTAATTAATTAGATTTTTCCCAAAATAAGGAAGGGCTACCAAAAATTGAGTAAAACAGTAAAATATCTTACTTTCCTTTACAGTGCTTTGATTATTTTCCTCATAATCATATTACAATAATTTTTTTTAACTTTATTTATAAAATAATTTAATTTTCACACGGAGTAAAATTTAGACAATATCGGTGGCAGCTCGTAACATTTCAATAGTGTGGCATACAAAGTACATAGATAGAAAATGGAAACAGATTTTTGGATCTAAGCACCCTTTATTGCCAAATAGCCTCTAATATTATTACAGTTCCATAATATAATAATTAAAAACACAAGAAATCAATTAAAGATGTGCATTTTCAATTAAGAAACTGAATCAAAATTAAAGTTAACTAATATGTTACACAATTTTGGCAATTATCATTTAAATTTCCATAAATTTAAAAAAAAAAAAAAATGATGTTTAAAAGCATTTCTGTCAAATTTTGTATTTTATTAATAAATTTAAAGTACCATCCAAAGGCGAATTCTAAATCAAAAAGTAGCTGGTTTAAACTTTTAGACAAGTATTTCTTAACAGAAGAGAGATCACAAGGAAAAAAAATAATAAAAAATTAACATAGTTGTAAAAACTTTAGCTTCTTCTGTTCTACTCAGAATCTAAAATATGTACATGAACAGACATGGTTGTGTTGTCCTATGGGTTGTGTGCAACACTGTTTCGATACCACTGTCCTAAAGAATAAAAAAAATTTTTTTTTTTAATGCATTTTTTTTTATCTATGCCTTGTTATTTATTATAAGTGTCTGAATTCAACAGCTTCAAAACCTATCGGCCGAAGTGAGCACAGTGAGGAGAGCTCTGTTGCGAGCCAAAGAAGAGAGTGGCACACATCCGCTGGCGCCGACACCCGAGGAGAGCTTGGTGCAAATCCTCCAGGAGTCGGACTGGCCGAATGCTCTGACGTACGCCAAACAAAATAAGTATGTCGGTGTTAGGTATCCTGAAATTGCTGCTGCCGCTGCCATTGCCGCGTAGGTAAACCGGACACGATCCATCCGGCAGAATATACATTATGTTCGAGTTTTTGACATTAAATAATAATAAATAATATTAGGTTTTCGCCTTTTTTTATACTAGTTCAACACGATCGAACGCCATGCTATGCTCTCGGTACTCGGAAAGAATGAACAAAATACGTTTTTGGAACAGAGTTCTATACTTTCCAATATAAGGTTCAATTAAACTTATTTTCCCACGTAAATCGTTATTGAAGATTGCTTATGAACTACTTTTTTTTCGAATACATTTATTAATTATTTCCAAATGTTTTTCAAAAGAAAATAATTTATACATAAACTATTTTGTCGTTTATTTTTATTACACAGTTACTTGCTATCTGAATTGCCTTTAGGTGGAGAACCTCTGTATTAATTGAAAAATTGTAATAAGTAAAAGGAAAATGTTCAGCTTTTTTTTTTTCTATGCATTCACTTGATTCTAAAAATCACTAACATTATTAATGGACAGAGTGTTAATCACTTACTGTCTCTCTTGTTTTGGCAAACTACATTGTTCAAATAAATTACTTAATTATTTTCACATCTGACATCTTTCCTTTGGACAAATGAATTGAAACTTCAGAACTATGCATTACTTTTTTTCTGGAGTATGTAAATAGAATTAAAAAACAAAAGAACTATTTAACCAAAGGAAAGAAACAAAAGATTTGCTTTTGGTTTGAAACTAACTTTCCGAGCGCTGATCATAATGGTCATGAACAGAGAAAGTAAAGTTCAAAGGCGAATCCTTTTATTTCTGTTTTGTTTTTTAATGTTTTATATAATTATATTTGTCCTGTAGAAGTCATTGGCCTAGCAAACTAATAACGAATGGGACAGACGACAATGATGATGATGACGACGATGACATCACTAGTATATTGAGCGTGTATTGTCATCTATTAATCGAAAAGCACACTGGTAAGAAGGATAAAAGAAAAAATCATTTGAAGCCAAATCTTCATGGGTATTTAAAACCTTTGTTTTGTTTAAATTATTGTATAGACGGATTCATTGTGACCGAAGAAGACCTGGTGAGCGTCACTAATGGACTAATGACCGAACTTTTCCCCATGCTTGAAGCGTTGAATTGCATCGAAACTCGCATCAAAGGACTCAAAACAATAAACTATCCACAAAGTTAATTACTCTAGATTTTATTATCAATTACATATATTTATAATGTATAGTGGTCACTTTTTTTTTTTTTAATTATTTACTTACATAAATGTATAAAAATATGTTTTTACTATCATTTGTATTTTTATCTAGTCTTTAGGGCAAAAATATATAAATATAATATTTTTATCACTAAAATTATTAATTCTTATTATTATTATCATTATATATAAAAATAATGTATTATTGTAATTATATATTTACGTATAAATTACATAATCATGAAGTTATATAATATATAAAATTTAATAAAAAATACATATAATATATAATTCGCCTTAACATACTTATTAATTAATTTATTATAAATAAAATGAATGCCTTAAAAAATATTATAATTAAAACTGATTGCATAAATAATAATAATAATAATAATAATGTGTTATTAATGTTATTATCATTACTGACCTCATCAGTTATAAAAAAAATAAAAAATAAATAATACTTGTAAAAAAATATTCATGTGCGAGTGCTTTAATCTTTTTTTCATTTTTGCATTTATGTATATATCCCTATAACATAATATTATAGGTCTCGCACTTGGCCACATTGGCAGTAGCGGTTGTGGTAGTCGTTACACGTGAGGCAGCAAGTGGCGGTCCTCTTAATATTAAAACGTAAATATACACATACAATATATGTAGAGTATTATGTTACATGTATATATATATATATATATATATTCGAATACTGAACTCAGCATAGCAACAGTTAACAGTTGCAGTTTGAATGCTGTGTGATGAGGGGGAGGGTAGGTGATTGGAGGTGGGTGTGCCGAGGGTTTCGGGGGATAGCATCACTGAGCAGCAATCGATGTTCCGTTGGACTGACTGAGATAAGTATTGATGATCTTTTGGATGCTACTGGATGTGCCGAATATGAGTGCCAAGAAACCAATGATGATCAGCACTATGTTCCGCACGACCATGAAAATGGTCACTCTATCCGAGAAGGTGGCAAACTCGATTAGAACAGGAGCGATGATGCCCAACAGTGAGAAACAGAATGCGCCGATGAGAGTAATGAATGGACCGATCTCTGGTACAGCCACTGCCAACAACACTGAGTGGACAAATCAACACAGTTCAGTTATACATTTTGTGATCTAAGTATGGGAAATATTACACGGTTTAACGCAGTTAAAAACAGAGGAAAATGCAGCAATAAATATTTTTATTTTTCAACCTCCCCCCCCCTTCTTCAGCAATAGTAAATAACTACATCACTTTAGAGAGACGTGATAAAATTAATAACTTTAATTAATCGCTTGGCATTTAAAAACCTTTAATGTGTAAAATTAGGCAAAATGAGATATTGGTATCCCCGGATTCAGAAAAAAACTGTATCGAATGAAAAATGAGCTATCATTGTTGTAAAAATTATGAAAAACATGAGAAACCTCTTATGAGTAAATAATGTACAATGTTTCAAATAAAATTATTTAACAATTTGGTTTTCATTGTGTAATTTTTAAATTTAAATACTGTAACTTCTATTATTACTCTTGTTCTTAACAAATTGTTATATTGTTTCGTTATGTTATAGCAATGAAATCTCTCATTTGTAATGTTAAATAAAAATAGCAGGACTTACTCAGCACTGTGGAAATTCTTCGCTCAAAAAGTGGGATATTCTAGGTAGGTGTATTGAATTTTAAAGAAATGATAAATCATTACTTCAATAAAACGATTCTGAGCGGAGATTCAGATAATATCAATTATAATAGTCAGTTAGATATGATTAACAAATAACTACTGTTATTTAATAGTGTTGGGTGAGTAGTGTATTTTATATAATTTTTTTCGAGTAGAGTCTAGTTGTAACATTGAGTACTCGAATATTATGTGTTTTTGTTAAGTAATTAATGTCCTTATAAAAACAATAATAATAATATATTTTCATAACATCAAATCATCAATCCTCCATTAATTGTTATTTGTGTATTATTAAGGGAAAATCTCAAAAATATCTCGCGACTTGCTGTGCAAAAAGGAGACATTTCGGTTTGATATTCGTTAATTGTAAATATGCATTTCAGTCAAAATCAGATTTGAAAAAAATTATATTATTGTTTAAACTAAATAATAACTAGGGTTCGGGACTTATTGCACACAAATTATTGGACATATGCACCTAAAATTACCAAAATATATGCAAAAAATATGCAACTCAATTTTTTCTTTTAATAAAATGTGATACTTTACATTTTAAATTCAGACAATGATTAGGTATATTGATAGACGTATAACAGTAAAAGAAAAATTAATGCCAGCCTTTAAAATAAATGTATTAAGCTTAAAACTTAAAAATGTGTAAATATGCTACAAATTTGTCAAATATGTATAAATATGCTAGAAATTTGTCAAACATGTGTAAATCTGATACTAATTTGACAAATATGCAATTTTTCTTAAAAAAAATAACAAAATATGCACAAAAAAAAATTTTATTTGAGTAGATTATGTCTAGAAACAAATTTATATCTTATTTATATTATTCTGCAGCCATTAATAAAGACTATGCAAATGCAACAAGTCCTGAGCCTTAATAATAATGAATGAAGTGCTATGATGGTAATACATTTTATTCACACACTAGACGAAGTGAACAAACCAATACTGGGAATTATTTTAATTTTAAACTATTTATAGTTTTTAAATTAATTTTAGATTCCAAGAGAAGCAATGAAGTTTATATTTTAACAATAATATTTATTTTTTAATTTTAATTTTTTATTATTCTGTTAACACATTTTTGTATAGAAAAACTTGTCCAAAACTTTTGATAAGTAACTTTATAGATCCAAAATCACATTCAAATAGTACTTAAAAGAGGTAATTTCTATAAATACATCTCAAATGTATAGACAAAAAAGCCGGGCATGCTTCGCACCACGAATATTCTTCACTCTTCAGAATAACTTTAAAGAAACGATAAATCATTTCTTCAATAAGACGATTCTGAACGAAAGAAGTTAATAACATAAAGAACAATAATAGTTGTTATTTTCAACACACTCACTAAGAGTATCTGACCTGAAGAGTGAAGAATATCCGTGGTGCGAAGTATGTCCGACTTTCTTGTCTATATTTCACTTTACTTTATTTTTTTTTTATTAAATAAATAAAAAAAATAAATAAAATTTAACGAGAAAAAATGTGTTGGAAAAATATACAAAATTTTTTTTCCCATTTTCAAATTTTTCTTGGGCCTAAATGTTTTTCATATTATTATAAATGTTTATTTTTATTTAAAGTATTTAATATATTTTATAGTAATTTTTCCATACTTTTTTCGATTTTTTTTCAATAAAATCCTTGTAAAATATTTAATTATTCATCTGTGAAAAATTTTCATACACTAAAATATTTGCAATGTAATTCTCTATCTATGTACCAAGTTTCATAAAGATCGGTTTAACCAATTATTTTTTATATGCGTTTAAATGTGTGATTTTATGTAAAACTAATGATTTCAGTCAAAATACTAATTTACAACGGTTATAAAAAAGAAAAAAGTGTCTTACAGTTTTCAAGATTTTTTTAGGACCGTTGGTTATACATATAAATATGTATGTATTCAATTTTCATATCTTAATATCCAACTCACCGGAAAAGGTCACCATAATCGTTCTCAACATGTAATTATGAACGGTGGTGGCTTTTTCGAAATAACTCTGAAACTTGTTCCACGCGATTTCCAAGCAGACGAAAAACTGTAGTCCGTACGTGCAGAACACGGCTAAGCCAATACATATATTGGCTGCCTGGTAGAGACTGTGAACAAAACAAATAGTAATATTGTTATAAATTTTTATTAATAAATAATAAATATCGCATTGAAACCGGCGCGACAGATAGTTTAACTACAGCTGCCATTCGTCCCGATTTAAGAAAGACACTACTGGTCTTAAGAACGTTGTTCCGATGAATGGATTCGGGCCTCAGGTATTTAATTTTATAATGTAAGGTAATTTTCAGTCAATCATTAAGAAGTAAGAACGGAGAACAGGGGAGGTTAATTTTTTTCAGGTATGAGTTTGTAACATTTTAATACTAAAATAATTTATATCGTCTTTCAAATTATTATATTAATGGCGTGTCAATCACACTAGGTTGTAGATTCACGCACAAAAATACTACAGTATTGATATAATAATAGTAGGTAGAAAAATATTTATATAGTACACTCACTATTTATCCCGTGGAAGGTTTGAGGTTATGTTGTCTTTCGTATCGTCTCCGAACTTCAAGTAACCGAGGAAACCTAGTAGGATGTATACTACAGTCACGCCGGCCATACCGACATTCAACACACCGAAGAATCCCAAAAAGTTTTTGGGCGTCTTCATGTTGTTCTCCAGTGGCATCACCTGCACAAGAACAGACCACGAAAAAAAATTACTATTTATCTATAAACGGTTAATCAAAAGAAAAAATACACAATAGTGCTGCATCCACTGTTCGTGTGTAAAAAGAGACTTCGACACGAACTCTCAGCTCTACATCTTACACCAGGCGCGGATTCAGAGGAGGGTTATGGGTGCTTGGCCACCCTCTGTTACATTAACCATACTACACAAAATTATATAAAATTATTAACTGATTAAAAAATATGATATTTTTTAACGCAATCGCTTGCCACACTTGGATGAAATTGAAAAGCATTAAAGTGTAGGTAGATAAATTTATTATAAAAAAGCTGTATATATTTCTCACCAAGGGTTTTCATCGATCATTAAATGGGATTTGTAGGTGTATTGAATTTTAAAGAAACGATAAATCATTTTAAACTTTAAAGGCGTTTTTGTCAACATTTGAGTAATTTTTCCAAAATTTTGAACTAACTATTGAGGATTTGAAAAAATTCTGATTCATAAAGTTGCTGGTCGAAACTTATGGACAAAGAATTTCTATATGAAAAAATAAAATAAACACACTTTTAAAAACACTAGCTTCTTCACCCCAAATAAACTGAGTAGATCATAATAGTAAATTAAATAAATGAAGTGGATAATCTGTTAAATGTTTTTTTTTTTTTCTAATAGAGATATAATTAATATATAATTTTATTAATTATATATAAATATATAATTTATTTTACATACATAGAGATTTATATTAATGAGTAATTAGTAGTTAGCACCTATTAGTATTTTGTTCTATTGACTAAACACCCCTAATTTATAATTTCTGGATCGGTACCTGTCTTACGCGGTCTAATAATATATGGGTAAACAGAACGGATGTTTATGCTCAAAGCTCAAAAGTAAATCAAGGAGTAAAAATAAAACGTTATGTACACATAAAATTATGCAATATGATAAGAAATATTACGTTTATTTTTTATTCAAAATATCTATTTAATGTACAAATAAAAAGATATATTCAAAATAAATACGTATTTGAATATTTTCAAAAAATAAACAGAATACTTAATATACTCGTGTTATGAAAATATAAACTGACACAATATAGTGATTTTATTTTTTATTTTACATGATTTCTCTCTTGAGATTTATAAATACTAAATATCTATAAGTGAAATAAATTATACTTATAATATACCTTTCATAGTCAATATAACTGTAACAAAATGAAAAAAAAATCTAGCGCTTTTACTTTGAATGAATATCTATAAATTTATTTATTTTTTTTAATCCCAACTTTATGAAAATTTATATATATAGATATGTATAATAATATGAGCAATGTTTTAGTGCAAAATTTTTTTTTAATATGACACTTTTCTTCTCATCAAAATTTTTTTTCTTTTCTCTATATTATATTCTTCTCAATATAAAAGCGGCTGAGTAAAAATGATTTTTTTTTGTTCTAATAAAAAAACTTTATCATTTTTAAGTAAAATTATCTTGAATAAACTGAATAAACTCTGCTCATATCGTTTTATTGAAGATTTTATATGATTTATCGTTTCTTTAAAATTCAATGCATCCACCAAGAACATCCCACCCAAAAAGCGAAGAATACCCATGGTACGAAGTACGTCCAGATTTTTTCAAATAAAATTAATCTTCATTATTAAATTTTACTTAAGTATACATACGTTTTTTGAAAGTATCCCAAAGTACATACATCTGTTATCTAAAATATATTTTAATAATTAAAAAAAGCCGCATATATTTCGCACCATGAATATACCTTGCTTTCCGGGTGGGACATTCTTGGTGTGTGTATTGAAATTTAAAGGAAAAATAAATTACTTCTTTAATAAAATCATTTTAAGCCGAGTTTAAACAAATTTTATGTTAACATTTATTGAATATTGTACTATAGGTACCATAGCCATAATTGTTAATATTATGTTTCTATGATTACAATGGCTACTATAGTTACAATGATTACCATGGTTACATTGGTTACCATGTTTATAATGGCTAAAATGGTTACCATGGCTTAAATGGTTACCATGACTACTATGATTACAACGGTCCCTACAATGGCTACAATGGTCCCAACAATCAAAGCGACAAGTTACAACCCTTTGAAATAATGTGAATCTGAAAAATGCTAAGTATTAAGTATCATCTAAAGCCGAATTCTGATTCAAAAGGAGGCTGGTTGAAGCTTTCGGCTAAGTAGTTCTATACGCAAAAGTGTTCACAAGAACGGGAAAATGAATATCTTGTAAAATTATAAGCTTCTTCGCTCTGCTCAGAATCTAAAATAACTAGATGAAACGTTTAGTAAACCTGGTAATAATCATTGCTCAACATTGCTATATGAAGAAATTAAAATTGCATTTTAATGCATATTAATTAAACATCACCTCCCATAAAAAATACAAAATAAAAGAAATAACACCGGGGAACGTCATTTGATGTATGCAAGGTGTACTATTACGGCCCTGAATATTAAATGATTGAAATATTGCCTGATTCATATATTATTGTACTCTACCTATTGAAATAAAGTATTTACTTTGTTTTAGCACTTTGTTGTGATAAAAACTTCCAAAAAACATATCGTGCAGTACGAAATCACTTAAATTTTCAAAGTTTTATATAATACGAGTCCTTCGATACAGCTAAATGACAACCATAACAGGAAAATATCGAATCCCGAGACTTTTTGATTGTAAGTATCATTATTGAATAATTATTCGATTATGTTTTAATTGAAACAAAAATTATCATTAAAACGTTAGAAAATAAAACAAAGAGTATATCAATTTTCGAACGTAGCGATTAATATTTTTACAAGCTTATAAAGTTAGTTTTTAATTCGCATTTTCATAAAAAAAATTTCACTGAAAAGCGTAAAATTCACTAATGAAAAATGGCCGACTTGTTATACATACAGAGTGTCCCAGTACGATTTAACAAATGCAACAACTTTTGTTCTACTAATAATTATTATTTATTTATTTTTTTTTTTTAATTTTATAAAATTCATCATAGTGTTTACAGCAATGTAAACAAGTGTATAAACTTTTTTTTTAGTACTCAAATTTTAAAATTTTTAATTTTATACAAGAGTTTTGGAAAAAAATTCAAAATAACCAATTTCAAACCTGATTTTTAGAAAACTGTGTTGGTTCTTAAATCTCTGACAAAAGTTAATCCATTTATTTTCTATGATTTTTTTAAGTTTGCGAATAATTTAATTATAATATTGTCAAACACGTCATAATGTTAATGATAATTTGACGTCAATTGGTGTTATTGTGGCGTATTTAAAAATATCATTAAGTTATTCGCAAACTTAAACAAATTATAGAAAATGAACGGATTACCCTTTATTTATAAAAGCACCAGTAGTTTTCTAAAATTCAGATTTACAAAGTAGCTATTTTGAATTTTTTTGCTAAAACTGTAGTACAAAATTCCAACTTTGAGTATTTGGGTCCAAAAAAAATTTAAGTTAAGAATAATTAAAAGAAAAAAAAATATTGCATTTGTCAAATCGTACTGGGATGCCGTATATGAATATTTAAGCGATTAAACTATTGGTCTCCAACATGTGCGTCACGGCTCCTAAGGTTGTCATTGGTTATTAATTATTATCAAGGGAGTCACGTCCGCTTAATAATAATAATTTTTACTAAAAATCACGTTTTTTTTAGTAAAAACTAAAAAAAATATAATATATCGTTATAATTATCTTTTCACATACATATTAATTTTATATGATGAACTAGATATTCCTATGGATAAACCATTCCACAGTAAAGTTTTATCTGAGAATATTAAGTTTTTATTATCTTTGAGATGGTATTAATGAATTGCGACATCTAATTAGTTTATTTTAATTTTTGCAATTACCATTATTCATGAGGGAGCCGTTTATTTGTTGTAACTTATAAGAGCCGTGGACCTAAAAAGATTGAAAACCACTGGATTAAACATTTGTCTGACCTGCCTATAATTGGGAGACCCTATTGGGAAGTTGAAATGACACCCCTGATTATAATATAATCACCATAATTTTGTATGGGTACATATGGCCGTACCAAATGAGGTGGTTTTTAGGGGTTCAAGCACATTTTTCTAAAAGTTGAAATTTGATGACTTTGCTTTATTTTCTTTTTCTTTTTTTGCTCGTCAGACAACCTGATAGCAATTGATACCTAAGCAAAACAAATTGTCGTACGGCCTTAGGCATCTCGTACAAAAATGAATAGTTCGTACGTACCACACCGATGGCTTCTATCGCGAAGACAGTGAGGCAGAAGAAGGTGGAGAAGTCTTGCAGCGGCGCTATAGCAGGCCTGTCCGTGATTTTGGGCAAGTCACTGTCAAACAGCAGATGGTAGAACGTGATACCAAGACCGGTGCCCATCAACAGGTTGGCCACCATGGACACGGGCGCCAAGTACTTGAGGTTGGGCACGTAGCTGAGCAGGATGAGGGGCAAGAGCAGAATTCCGATGAACCACCGGATGTTCGTTGTGGGATTTACGTAGTGTCCGTATACTGACTGAAAATTGTCGGCGATGATGACGGTGTACACGCTGCACGTTCCGAAGTACGTGACGAACAGGAGCCCGAGCACCAGCTGCCGAGACAGATTCGAGAACTTCTTGGCCCACTCGGGTCCGTTGGCGAACGCCACTTCAGCCACGTCCGCGTAGCTCATCGACGACACTTTTGACCGCCTGTACAGCGTGTGAGCGCATTTCACCTGCACGCGTTAACACGTCATAATAACATAATATGATATTGCACGTCATACACAGGTGGTAGGTAATACAAGGTCTTAGCCAAGCTCTGGTTAAAAAGTATGCCAGGAAGGAGTCACAATCTCGGGGACATCCCTTTGACAAAATATTTTTAATGTACACATAAAGCAATACATTAATAAAGCCGGACATACTTCATACCAGGGGTATTCTTCGCACCCCGGGTCAAATTCTCTCGATGGGTGTATTGATTTTTGAAGAAAAGATAAATCATTTTTCAACAATACGATTCTGAGCAAAGTATTTTAAAATTACAAAGAACAATAATAGTCGTCATTTTCAACGTATCCACCAAGAGCATGTGACCCGAGGAGTGGAGTAGACCCAGGGCGCGAAGTATGTCCGGCTTTGTTGTCTATACTTTAATTATCTTTGCTTTACTTTACTTCACTGTACTTTACTTTTTTCTATCCAATAAATAAAGAAAAGAGAAAAAAGACAATATTACTAAAAATAAAAAATAAAAAATAAGAAAAGTGTTTTTTTATGTCAAAATATTTCTCATGTCTATTATTAATGTTTCAATTTTCATAAAGTATAGTTTAAAAAAAGGTAGTCTCCGAGTCTTTTTTGTCAAATTTTGGGTAGTTTATCCTAAATTTTCAGAAAATAATTGAGAATTTCGAAAAATTATTTCTTTCGAGTTCAATTAAGAGGCAAATCTGGTTTCAAAAAGTTGTTGGAAATTTTTGAGCGAGTATTTCTATACGAAAATGTGTAAACATAAAAAAAAGAACAATTTAAAGAAATAAACATCATTTTAAAAACACTAGTTACTTCAATTCGCTCAGAATCTAAAATATCACGAAAAATAATTTAATGAAAAACGTATTATCATTATTAATTGTTTCCTATTTGATTTCTATACGATCAAGTTTGAAAATTAAGGGAGTTATTGACAACATTGTACGTGATGCTTAAAAATATTAGGTGTTATTAGACTTTCCGCATTTCATGTTAGGTAGTTGGATGCTGGATCACCTGGATATGTCTAATGTTTTAAATTTAATTTTGTTAATATTTTTTTCAAAGTAACGTGAAATTCTTCGCTAGCTTTTTTTTTTTTTTTTTGTACAAGTGCCTGCGTTCGTTTTCGAACGCAGGCAAAAATATAAAAAATTATATAAAAAATATAAAAGAATATAAAAAATTTTTATTTTCTATGAAGTAATGAAAATATGATAAAAACTCGATATTCTGACATAAAAATAATATAATACCTCTTCGGTCTAATTACTTTGCTTGATGATTAAAATACAACATGACGTATCGTTAAGAAAAGTTTTTTGTAGGGGATTTTATCATAAAATGTCTATAATACAAACGCGAAAAAAATAAAAATTCCACCTCGACATTGCGCGTACAGGCTATAATAATTTTTGTGACATGATTTTACTCACCAGTAAATATGAACAAAACGTGCACACAACCGACACGAATATAGTGGCAAAAATTCCGGTTATGATTCCCGACATTCTAAATGCAAACGGCATGGCCAAGATACCAGTGCCCAAAGACGCTTTGAGCAAGTGAATCATTGTCTCGCAGTTACTGTGAACACATAATAATCACTTATAGTTTATGTTTTTGAGTACCTACCAACATGTTTTGCAATAACACTAGTACCGCCGACATTGGATAAACGACAAAACACAATTTAGGGTCCGTAATCAATAAGACCTTTGAAGTCATCTCCACCCTTTTAACACGATTATGTGCGGATAGTGATAATTACAGAGCGGATGTTCCATGAAAAATCGAGAAATATGCCAGTATAACAAGCAGAATAGGAATAACAAAATTGTGCGCGAAGACTGCAATAGAAAATATGCTCGTTTAAATGAAAACGGCTGAAATGTACAAAAAATATCGAATCTGTTTACAATATGAAAACTTCTAATATTCATTATGAATAAGAACATCGCAACAAAAAAATAAACAAGACGTGTGCTATATTACACGCATAGGCGTGCGCAGACTTTAAGTTCGGGGCGTGCACTAATTAAATTTTCTATAATAATATTATTATTTAAATAAAAATTGTCAAAAAGTAATACATGGAATATTGTAGGCATACATATCCTCAAAAAATAGTTAAAACTCCTAAAAGTAATGTTTTTATAATATAAACTTATGTATCATATAGATATTAGAGTAAATTTCATTTGTAATATTGTTGTTTTGTAAAATTTTACCAAAAAAGTTTTTTTAAGAATAAAACAAAAATGTGGTTATAAAAGTAAACTGTTAATCATTCAAATTACAACTGTTTTATAAGTATAAGACCTATAGTATAGGTGATATCATTTTTACCTTTTATAAAGCTGTTCATCTTATAGACAACAAAATTTGGTTGATAAATTTTCAATTTTATCGTATCAAATTAAACTTATGGGTAAAATATCTTAGTCTGTTTTTGTGTATTCTGCTTTTTCTTTATGTTTAGTAGAACATTAATAAAACTCAATTTTTAATTTTCCTTCCTTTTAAAATTTTCTCTAAGATCCTGTAGTTTGCCTTCCCCTAAAAACGCGGACCTGTGCATTATATACCTGTACATTTCATACATATGGTATGTTGTTATTTATAACGTTGTATATTTATAGTATAATAATGTGAATTTTAGCCTTGTATTTATAAAATTATTCTTCGTTAATTCAATATTCAACCCATTTCTTCCAACACAATTAACCCATAAAGCGTAAGAAGAAAAAAATTCTAAATTTTGAATTTCGGATAATGCCCAGGCACGCTCGGCACGCCCTGTGTGCACGCCTATGATTACACGTACTATACACATTATTCACTCACGTAGTTGGGTGTTTCAAGTTCCGATCGAGGAACGGATCGAAGTAGTCCATTCCATTTAAGTGTGCAGCTTCGCTTTTCTCTTGGTTTTTGCTTGGTTTTAGTCTATAAATAAAATATCAAAGGTAACAAATTAAAACTAATAAATTATAAACAAATGATAACGAGAAATAATAATGATCTAAAAATCTGGGGGTAGGCGAAATATGCAAACATAATCAATTAATTATAATTAGACAAGATTAAACGAAAAAAATCATATGATACCAAATTGTCATTGTTACCGTGGTTTATACCTGAAGCTGTATAATATCGTAAAATACAGCAACCCTTAGATTTTTCTACACAACCATTACGAAATAATTTCGTAAATTATTTTAATTATAAAAAGTTATTATTTTTTTTTTTTCAGTAGCTAACACACATCGTGTATGTTCACTTTGTATATTTTATATATTACCTATCTTAGTTTTGTTGAAATAATATGTATATTATTTTAGATTGACATAATATTGATTGATATTTTATGATCAACCAAGAGATTTCTACGGGTCCAACAGATTTCATTAATTTACATCGGGGAATCAATTATTATTCTGTATACAGTGTGCTTTAATTGTAGGTAAAGAGAGTGAGAAACAGAGATGCATGCCGAAGACAGAATTTCCTAACATTTTAATAGTAAAATATATATATATATATATATATTAATTTAATTAGGTAACCTTTGGTATTTAGTTTGACCAATAACCACGTAACCGAAAACATTTCGAAAATGTTGTTTTTAAATAATAAAAATCTATTTTGCTCGAAAAAATATATGACGTACGTTATCTTTAAAAGAACACAGTTTTATTGATTTATATTTTATATGGCATTTACAGAATGGGTGTTAATAAAACAATGCCAATGTAGTGTAAACAAAAAAAATTAGTTCATACAATATTATTTTCTTTCTTAAAAATATTTTGCTGAACTCGTTAAATAACTAATCTAAGGTATTTTCCATTGAACGAATAAATTTATTTTAGAAACGAACGCAATTTAAAACTTTTCAAGAACAAGCAATTTTATTAAATATTCCTTATCTCTTCATCGCAATGTGTTAAGAATAATCTCTACCCCCGCCCTTAAAAAATTAGTAAAAATGAGCATTTGTTAACTGTAAATTAATGTAAAATATAATGGTTATTTAAAAAAAAAACCTCATACAGCTGTAATCTTCTCTTAAACAAACTTCATTCATCGCATAACTGATCAGACTTTTAGGCGGAGATACAGGCCACAAGGGATATACAAAATAACTGAAAGCTATTGGCAAATCGCATAATTACAAACATAAGTGCATACATTCCAAAATTATTATTGAATTAAAATTTTCGGGGTGTGTACTCTCTTACTCTCTTAAAAAGACATTAAAAACAACGATTTTTTAAGAAATTAAATGTCATTCAGACGCAAAATGAAAAAAATAAAATTCAGTGAATTAAAAATATGTTATCACTAGGGTGCGGATTTATATGTATTTAAAATCCGAAAACATATACTTACGTTTATATATGTAGGTTTATGTGTATGTATGTATTTATGTTTACCAAAAAATGTACCCAATAAAAATTCATGATTTTGTAATTTACCACAAAAAAATACAAAATCATTGCATTTCAACATTTCATTTTCTACAGACTTAACTAGCCCTCTCCCTTATAAACTCTGCGCCACGGACCAGAAGCTTTTGTCTAAATTTTTGAAAATACTAAAATATGTAAGAAAAATATATTTTTATATCAACCACAGCTTAAAAAAAATTAGCTATTCTTGAAACACATTTCAATGGAAAAATTATTTTATGTTTATGTTTGAAAAATATGTAAATACTTCTGACCTGTCAATAATCCTGCCAAAATAAAATTTAAATCTAGGATTAAACTATAAAGTAAAAACACAAATAAGGTGTAAATATTAAGAGTCGAGTATAATATTTTTTGGAAACTTATCTTCGAAAGAAATAAACGAATAACAATATTAAATCAAAAATAGATAATTTATTATTACAACTGCAATCAGAAAATAAAAATATTAGTTTCCAACAAAATTGCACACCCAGGCGCGGATTCAGAGGGGGGCTCGATCACCCCCTGTCACATTAACCACAATACACGAAATTATATAAAATTATTAACTGACTAAAAAATATGATATTTTTTATCACAATCACTTGACACACTTGAGTGAAATTGAAATGTAATAAAGTGTAGGTGGATAAATTTATTATAAAAAAGTTGTATATATCTCTCACAATGGGTTTTGTTCGATCATTAAATTTGTAGGTGTATTAAATTTTAAAGAAACGATAAACTTTAAAGGCGTATTTGTCAACATTTGAGTAGTTTTTCCAAAATTTTGAGCTAACTATTGAGAATTTGAAAAAATTCTGATTCATAAAGTTGCTGGTCGAAACTTATGAACAAAAATTTCTATATGAAAAAATAAAATAAACATAATTTTAGAAACACTAGTTTCTTCACCCCACTCGAAATGTAAAACGTAAAATAAACTGAGTAGATCATTATAGTAAATTAAATAAATCAAGTGGATAATTTATTAAATGTTTTTTTTTTGTAATAGAGATATAAATATATAATTTATTTTACATAGAAATTTATATTAAGGTGTAATAATTAGAAGTTAGCTACTATTAGTATTTAGTTCTATTGATTGAGCACCCCCTATTTATATAATAATTATAATTTCTTATAATTTCTGGATCCGCACCTGGGTGTACATTATTGCTTGTTTTCGTTTTATTATTATTATTGATTTATGTGAACTGGTTAATGTTATTGACGCGTATTTTCTGTCGGATAAAGCAATTTTTTTACACTAATTGAATTATTTATTATTCTACGAAACATGTCAACAATTATTATTATTAGTTCACTAGCAGTATATTATATTAATAATAAGAACAATACGGACATTGTGCGAAGACATGCAATCGCAGTAAATTGGACTAAGCACCTATAGGAACTGTACGAATACGTCCAAAGTTATTATTAAGTTTGTTTCGTCAGAACTGTGTTTATTTTTTTTTTCTCTCGTTCAAAGTTGTTGATTTTTCTATGTATACAAATTAATAATATTATGATAATCATAATAATACGACTGTGTACGTAAACGGAAATAAAAAAATTCTAGCGACACCACTGTGCAAGTGCATCTATTCATATAAGACAATATTATGATGACGGCAAAACTGAAAACGAAACGATTCTCGCAAATTATTGTTTATTCTACGGACGGTCTGCATTTATTGTGTTTCATTGAAATAAAAAAAAAAATTTAAAAGTGTTTTCGTACACATATAATGTAGACGTTAAGGAAAACGGGTGTAAATCGAGCGCTATATTGATGGGTGGCAAAACGTTTGACCTCTTTCGAATCAAAACTAAACCAACACAGTTCCCAAGGACTCACGATATCCCATTGCAAATTGACAGTAATTGAATTGTATCGTCGTCAGTCCGTCGACGACGATGATGTAACTACGAAATTAATCATTAGATAACCCGTGATAATAAATCTAACGCAGTCATCGAAAACAGTACACAACAAAATTGTACATTTTATAACACATCGTGGTTATAAGATTTCAACACGCTTTTAAAATGTCCCAAACTGAATGCCTATAATGATTTAATGTCTCTCGTCAATCGCACATTTTTTCCAAGAAAAACTACTTACACGCTGTTCAAAAGAACAATATCGTTTTTACAAACGGTAAGTGCACTTAATGCGTGTACTGTTGTCTACATAACATTTTGTCATCTACACACACGATCATGGAGCTGGAGTGATTATATAAAACGACAACAATAAAATTGTTCGTACTCACATAAATAAAATAAATGTTGAAAATATTAAAATAAATGATCAATAAAAATATATTAGTGTAGGTTAGAGGTTCCCAAACTTTGTACGACCAATTTTGGTCATTTTTTTCAACTTTGGCGACCCACAACAATGACTAAATATTCTTTTTGTTTTTTTTTGCTTGAATAAGATACTGAATAAAAAAAAAAAACATTCTGTATTTAAATTTCTATCGAATAATATGTACAACTGTTAAATAACTCTAATTATTCATTTATTTATTACAAAAAATGTGTGATAAATATTTAAAATTATAGAAGTATGAACGAATAAATGAATGTTACAAAAAAAAAAAAAATGTATATTTTATAAAAAGTCGGACATACTTCACTCTTTACGGATTCTTCACTCAAAAAAAATTTCTTCCCCAGAAATATTTTTTATATAACTGTCTGCAGTCTATATTTAAATTTATATAAAGTTTCAATAGCATTTTTGTTTAATTTAGGGCTGTTCTTCTCAAATTTTGAATAACTATAGAGAATTTTGAATAACTAACACCTTATTAAGATACCAAAAAAAATCATTGAAAAAAAACTAACTTCTTCGCTTCACTCAGAAACTAAAATTTAACGCGACCCACCAAAAATTTAATCACGACCCACTTTTGGGTCATGACCCACAGTTTGAGAACCTCTGGTGTAGTATTAGATACACCAGGCGCGAAGCGAGGGAGTATGTTACAGGTGTAATAACCCTCCCCCCCTTAAAACTGTCTTATTAAGTTAATGATTCATTAACCGTGATGTACATATATTAATTACAACGAATTTTATATTACGATAACAATAACGTAATAATGTGAAGTCGGAACCTGGCCACTCATTAGTTGCTCCATTTTGTGTCGATTCATACACGATTTATGATAACTCATTTTTTCATACAGTATTATACGTAAAAGTAAACGTTTACAACTTCTTGAATTATGATGAACGGCCGAATTCAACCCCTCAAACTTAAAATATCAACCAAACTACCCCTAAATGTAAATACATGAAAATAAAATACCTTTTTTAGACAATTTGTTAGAAAAAATAAATGATAGATTTTTATATAATCAGGCATTATTAAAAAATTTTACTTGCTTGATAAATTTATACGAGAAAAATGAAACCCATACCAAAGAACTTCTAAAAACATATTCATTAGATACTGATGCTGATGAAGAATCTGTTATGGATGAATTTTCAGTATGGCATTAACAGAAAAAATATAGAAAACTCCTAAAAATGTTATGGCGAAGCTTCCATTGAATTTAATGAAGAAACATTCCCTGAAGCGTATCATCTTTTACTAATTTTGATTGCTTTACCAGTGACAAAAGAAAATAAGGAAAGATTATTTTCCTACTGAAGGCGATAGAAAACATTCTTAAAACACAGGTGGTGGAAATCGATTAAATAGTTTAGTGGTTTGGTCGATTATATTCATCGCGATGTAGATGTAAACACTGACGAAATCGGATGCGTTGGTTTAAAAATAAAACTTTTATTAATAATAATATGTAGAAGATAAAATGTACATTTTAAATTTTAATAAGATATGTTTTCGAATGTTTTCTCATTAGTTCACTTACAGTGTGTGAAGTATACGTAAAACCATTAATTTAACAAGTATAATTTTGTCAATTAACCTTAAATAACACACACCCCTCCCCCTATTTAGTTATTTCTAACTATGCGCCTGAGATACACGTTATTGTCATTAAAATTTAATAAAAAGAGTTGAGATTTGAAAAAGATTTTTCTTTTAAGAAAAAATCGTACTGCGCATAATAATAAATTAATAATGTATACGATTAACAATTTGTTGCTCAGTTTATATTTTTTATTTTTGTTTTTTCTACAAAACATTCTATGCATATCTACGACATATCGACAGGGATGACATGTTTCAAACCGAATACTTTAATCAGTATAAAAAAAAAAAAATTCAATTTTTAAACAAAATTATCTATATCTGTGTAGAGAGCAAGTTTCATTTTAATATTAGTTTCACAACGATACGTATAGTCAAGTTCTTTTTCGTAAAGCGATTTTCGAACAAGCAATCATGCAATTCGCAATTCTGCACACTATTGTAGCTCTTATTGAAATAGGTCAATGAAATTAGTTCATGGATCCATTTCAAAAATGTGTGAATACGTTTCCGTAAGTTTTCACAAATATTTTCATTCTTATGCGTACTCTATATTGATTGTTATTCGTATTTTCTGCGATACAATAAAATGAAAAATAATTTTAAAAATAGGTCAAACTTAAATCACCGAAATATTATACATGAAGATCGCCATTGAATGAATAAATATATTAAACCAACAACTGACTAGGATTAAAAAATATGTAAGTCCCGTAAGTACTGAAAAAAATACATTTTCGTATCGTAAAAAAGTGTTTCCCCCCATTTCACATTTTTCCAATTCTAATATGCATAATATTGTTTTATAATGCGTATAATGCAGTGGCGAAACTAGGATTTTTTCAAGGGGGGCATCCACCCATAAATTTCTACAGTAATTATTTAAATACAAAATTATAATCAATGAACATTTTACAAGAATTCAATAATTAGAAATTTCATGTATTTTGTGTAGCAAAATCTACGGGCCTTTTCTACGTGTTAACATTTTTATAAAGTTATTTGTAGATAAATACAATTTAGCGTCGCATATTCAACAGTATGAATTTTTAAAGCATGTTTCAAGTTTATTTCTGAATTAGTAGAGGTTATAATTATATAATTAAATATATATATATATATAGTATTAAATAGTTAAAAACATTTTTTTCCATGTTCATTGAATGAAATTTCCATAAATATGGTTCAAGGGGGGTGTCCAGACACCCAAAACACCCCCCTTGGTTGTGCCATTGGTATAATATAATATTATATACAATAAACACTCACATGTTTGTCTGCACTTCCTTCATCCTAGACTTGTCGTCCAATAGGAACGACTGGAGTTCCTGTTGATTGGCCTGCGAACCCTGAAATTTACCAAAACACAACGGGCTATGTAAAATTTGATTTATAATATATATTAAACTGTTGTTAAAATAACTTATTCGATAGAATACAAACAAACGTCTCGTATACACAAAATTTGCCGTCGTCCACCCGATATAAAATACACTGATAAGTATGATATTAAAACATTAACAAATTATTATTATTAATTGTTGAATTGCATCGAAATGCATTTACAATGGGGCGCGACGAGGGACAATAATAATAAAACGAACTACAACGGATCGAGGTTATATATATATATATATACATTTAAAATTTGATATGGCGGGGAGTGAAAGAGAGAGAGGAAGAAAAAAAATTAGTGGATCGTTGACAAGACGCGATTCGGCCGACGAGAAAATAATACTATTTAAAAATAACTTCTACAGGCCTAGTATCTACAGGTGGTGTATGAGACTATATGCGTCTCGTACGCGGTGACCAGACGGTTACGAGCGCTTATGACGTACTGTTTTCATTCATTTTACGATGATTTATAATACGTTTGATCGATGCCCGTTTTCGAACTGAAAGAACGCAAAAAAAAAAGAAAAACGTTTATCGTTTCCCGTAAAAGAACGCATACAGCCTCTTCACGTATAATTATTACTTACTAAAGACAGGCAGAGAGAGAGAGAGAGAGAGAGAGAGAGATAATATGAGAGTCTCTTGACGGCGGTGACGGACGAAGAGTTCGTGGAATAACGACGACTACTACGCGATGCCTTTTTGGCGAATTTTCTAACGAAACCTGTTGCCTCGGGTTGACAGCGCGCGAATGGTTGTGCTTTACGGTCTAAAAGGCGGTCACTTCATATATTATCTTAAATTGCACGACGGAATTTGTTTTTCGATAAATTTTTTTTCCGTGACTTTGCCACATTAGGTACTTATAGCTACTTAAGCAAATTCCGCAAAAACCACTGAGCGGAGGCTCTGTTATGTCCCGACGATCGAGTCGCTCCGAGAAAACTATTCGTCGAGTAGCATAACTAATAATATTATACTATATTTATGGGGGGAAAAAAAACGTGATTTATCTATGTTAGCCACTCGGGTCATGATTCGTATGGATATAAAATATAGCGATGCGCGCGTATTACGAAGTTATTTTTTTGAAATTTCGACGGCAGGTATAGGTATATTACAATAGACTTGCTGCTGTTCAGGTGATACAATATAGGCACGTATAAGCGAAAAAAGCGATAAAACGAATGCGCCTATGTCGAAAAAACGCACGGACGGACCACCAGTTATCGCTAATATACAACATTTCCGGATCAAATCTAAATACATGGCGTTATAATGTTATCGTGGATGTATTAATACCAAAAAGTGGCGAAAAATAGTAAGTCACGATTAGATAGTAAGTTATGATCAAATTACCAAAGTGGATATCATGAAAATTTAGTTAATAGCGTATTTTACCATTTCTTTGCAAATTTAAGGTAATAATTCCTTGATTTTGAAAAAACTGTTAAGAATTTTGAAAAATTACCCTTTTAAAGCACCATCTGGATCTAATTTCAAAAAAAAGTTTTAGGACAACATTTTTCGATAAATTTTACTACACGAAAGTGTTTACAGAAAAAATAAATAAAATAAACTTCATTGTAAAACCTGCACTTATTCACTCCACTTAGAATCTGTAAGTATTTAGACATTAGAAAATATCTCACAAAGATATAATAAATGTCAAGTATACATTGAAAATACCTGTAAAATAGTAGTATTTTCATTTTATGATACACTATGTACATAGACAATAGAAATATCCTAATAAGTAGACAAAACGAAGTTACACGGCCAAATTAATGGTCTGTACAGCTCCCACCCCCCACCCCCTTCAAATAAAAAATCTTGGCTATGTGCCTGCACACGGGTGAACATTCTAGTAGCATATTTTGGGACTGGGGTAATACTTTGATCAGCAATTTCCCCTGTAATCAATACATTTTATGCGTGGAAATGTTTTAATACGTTGTTTTGAATACAATTAATAATTTTGATAAATTTTTCGTTGATTGTGCAACGAAGAGATATGGTTCAAAAAATGAGTTTCATAATATTATATTATATCAATTAATGTCTTATAATTTTTTAATAAATTATTATCACACGTAAATTAAAAAATTCATTTTATCGTCATTGTATTCAACCAATTTATCTTGTGATTATTATTATTATATAATCCCACTGTCTATGTGGCACAACAGCCTATGTGGTACTACCTACGAACGATTAAAAAATCAAAATTAACATGACGATATGACCAATGGCACATTTTTTAAATCTCTATACCAGTAGGTTGTATAGAAATTAACAACGATCGGTCGGATTAAACGGAAATATTGAGCAGAAGGCATCCTTACTTTTCAAAGGACCCGAAACTTTAGTTAAATTCGAGTATTATTTATTTTGACCCCTTCCCATTGTCCGAATCACGAGTCATAACATTGAAATGTTTTAAATAATAAATATGTTCTATACAACATAGCTAGTGAAAAAAAAAATTATTACATTCGATAAGATAATTATCGTGTGAATAATTCTCTATAACCTGCAATTGACAATTATTTAATTGCCCTCAATAATCGAAGTCGGAATTTTGTAAAAAAATTAATAAAATGTAAAAACCCATTAACCTAATTACTTTTATTTTATACATTATGATACGTTATAATATGCAGTTATATATTATAATAAAGTGAAAAATAGTTTATCGTTTCGATTGGCTCTCCAAAACCTTCTGTACTGAACATAATAAAATCTATGTTAAATTTTCCAGGAATATTTTTATTGATTATATTTTATGTACTTCTCCAATTTAAGCTATGAATCAAATTAACTGATCAGTAAATATTAATGAATGATTACAATATTATAATTCACTAGGCGTTTAAAAAATTCTAAGTTGCTACTTATAAATAAGCCTAGAAAAAGAAGTGGATTAAATTTAAAGCTATTTACACAGAGAGTTATTAAATTACATGAAATGATAAAATTACTAAAAAAAGCTACATATTCTTCAGAAATTATCACACATAGTTGATAAATCGCTAAGTATAAAATGTAGTATTTATCATGTATTGTTGTAGGTATAATTCAAAATTAATTATGAAGTTATATTAAATGACTATAACGTAATTTCACAAAAATACAGCAAATTCATGGTTTTCGCATAATATCTAAATACATATTGTTTAGAGCTTAAAACATTTGAAGAATTAGCGAAAACACAATAGAATTTTGATATGATGAAAAATTCATTAACAAGGGTCAAAAGGCGATTAGAAATAATTAATTGACTTGCAATTACGAATGGTCAGTTTATACTTAGCTGATTACCGATAAAGTGAAATTAAACATTTAAAACATTAATTTAATGAGAGTTAACGATAACCCTAGTATAAATGATAGTGTGATAATAAGACAATAATTTATTGTTATCCAATAATTGTAACTATACTCGTGACATTAAAACGTCCTCACACAAAAGCTTTTTACACACGATCATAAATATTTTAGATTCTGAGTAGAGCGAAGATGCTAGTGTTTTACAATGATGTCTTTTTTTTCTTTAAATACTTTTTCTTATAGAAATACCTGACTTGCAACTTTTTAAATCACAGTTCGTCTCTGTATGGTACTTTTAAGTGGTCATTTTTCGAAATTCTCAAGTTTTCTCAAAATTTGACAAAAACGAATAGGAAACTATCTTCTTTTAATCCAAATTTTATGAAAATTTAAATATAGATGACAATAATATTAGAAATATTTTGACGCAAGAAAATTTTGAAAATGTGAAAAAAAATGTATGTAATTTTTTTCCCAACATTGTTTGAAATTGTTTTAATAAATTTATGACTGTACTGTTATTTCAACATTTATTCCAAACGTTAACATCCTGTCGATTTCTCACTAAAATATCAACATAACTATTGATCATAGATAGATAATAGACGACCAAATTATTGGACCGATAGCGTCGCTAGAGGCGATTACTTTTAAAGTGTTATACCCGGGTTCCCTAGAGAAAGCCTACCAATTAAAAGGATTGTGAACTACCATTTTTTGTTTCTGTTTTTCACACACTCAACATGGCAATTTAAATGTATCTTTTGTCAATCCTACCGATCAACCTAATTACATGAAAAAAATTCTGAAAATGATTTGAATTCGTTATTATATCTACTTGAGACCAATCGGGTCAGATTTTAAGATTTTGAAATTCTCATCCCAAATAATAAAAATTTAAAAGTGTATAAATTTAAAAATATTAAAATCAAATTTAATTCCAAAATTTACATAAATTTGATTTTAATATTTTAAATGTTGATTATTGGGGATTAGAATTTTCTAAAATTTTTAAAATCTGACCCGGTGGATCTCATTTAGACATAATAATAAATTCAAATTAGTTTTCAGAAGTCTTATATTATTAGGGCGACCAGAAGGATTGATAAAAGATACATCTAAATTGCTATGTTACTCGTGTGAAAGACAGAAACAGAAAATCGTCGCATCCAATCTCCTTAAAAGCACGGTTAGTTGTTAATCTGTAAAATCAACGTCACACAAACTGTTTGAAAAGTAAAAACGAATTTTCCAATAAAAAAAAAAAAAACCAAATAACAATAAACAGCTCATTTGCATTTGAAGAGAATAAAAAATACAACTCCCATTAAAATTTGATTAGTTTTAATTATTGGAGAAGTAACAAATTAATTAACATAGAGTCGCTTCATAATATTTTTCTCGGAAATAATTTGTACAGTATTATTGCATAAATTAGAAAAATTAATTAGAAAACCGGAGTCTTGATTATTTCAATTTATTATTATTTGTGCACGTCCTCAAATAGATCTATTGCCTAGCTTACAATCCGCATAAACTAAATGCCAAATTTAACAACAAAATGTATCGCAACTATTCATATAATGTCTTATTTGTCGAGTAAAATAATAGAATAATAACTTATTAAATAAATTCATGTTCTCGTTGGCGTGGCTTGGAGCGCTCAGATAATGTTATACAATAATTTATTAATATAATAAATTATATTAGTTAAGTAAAATATTGTAATCATACAAATGCTAAAAGACCTCGTCAAGCTAAACTAATTAAAAAGAGGTACTTAGTAAAAAGGTACTTACTGAATATTTAAAGATCAAACGTACACAATGATTTAAAAACAGTACCCAGTACACATTTTAGAAACGGAATTATTACGGTGGTATTACGGATCTCAGATCTAGTGTATCTAAGAATAATAAAATATAAAATGTCTATAAACGAAGTCTATACCAAACATTGGGCCAAACGCCAAAAACAATAGACAACCGTAGTCTAATAATTCATTTTCAGCATTTTTATTGTTTATTTAACAACAGTGATATTATAATATACGAATGAATACGAACGGTTTTCAAATTCGTTTAACTGAATTATTAACATTACGCACACGCGCGCGATATTTGTAACACTTGTCGATCCGAGGTCGGAATATTAGTTTATTTTTTATTCGACGATCCGAAAATTTAACCGATTAAACACATTATCGTTTTCGTGTCTTTTAAAAACAAAATACGATACGGATATTCGCTACGAGACCATCGCTGTACCACTGACCCATAGAGTACACGCATCGTGTTGCAGCAACACAACAGTATTTTTTAATAATATCGCGATAATTACTGCGATTTAATCACTACCGACATTAATAATACTAATTATAATAATAAATAATAATAATAAATAATAATATAGTGTAATAACTCACCATGATTGCGGTTCGGGTAGTTCGCTTATTTTCGCGCCACGAGCTGCGTGCCCGTGCAGGCTGTTGAAGTGACTATCTACAGGCGACCACTACAACAACTATCTGGAACTATTCGTGGCCGACCGCGGCATTCAGCAAAAGATAAAAAAATACCTGCGAGACAAAAAAAGATTATTAAATTATTAATATTTATTACAAGAACACGGTATTTACAAGAGGAATAAACTAGTAAATTGTTTGGAACGACGACAGGGACTCTCGCGGGAGCATTGTCGCCTCGTTGACACACTGATTACGACGGAAAGGCCTTTGACACTACTGCACTATATTATAATACTAGGTGGTGGTGATGGTGGTTGTCTACGAGTTCGATGGCGTACATACACGTACACACCAGTGCCGTTTATAACAATAACGAATACAGACAAATATATTTTAGTGTAATGTTTATGGCTAGGGAATTATTATAGGAGTTAACATGTTTTTAAAAATCATTCAGAACATAGCTAAGTAATACAAAAATGCGTTTTATAACACCAGGAGTTCTATGCAGTTCTCTTTCATTTGCATATTTTGCATATTTAGCTCTTTTTTCGATATAAGTGCATATTTCACATATTTTTCAATATTTAATTTGTTTTCTTGGTAATGAAAATTTTTTTATTGAATACCTGAAGAGATTGAATATTATTTAATATTTTTATTTGTTTAAATGTAAGCTTAAAAAAAATAATGATCTAAGAAAAAAAAAGCAATTTCATAAATAATAGAAGAAGAATTAATAACACATATTAAAATATATTATATAATACAATTTTTAAATATTTTAAGTGTTTACAGTAAAATGTATGATTTATCAGAGATTATTTTAACATTTTTGCATATTTTTAGAGCATAAATGAATGCATATTTTAAGTTTTTTTAGAGCTATAAGTCCCTAGCCCTAGACTAATGTTATTATTATTGTTGTTATTAATAAATGATACTAATATCATAGGACGTGATTACGACAATAAAAAAAAGACACCTTAAGTGCGTGTGCAGATTCGGTATTATGCTGGCAGGGCGGACGCACGTGGTGTATATATTTACATGTTCGCGCGTGTTTAATTATAATAATAAAACTACGAATGATGATCAACTGGCGTGTGATGTCGTTTAATCGTGACCAATCTCGTTTTTCGTTTCAAATAATCGATCGTCCAAATTTCCCACATGATTTTACGATAATTTATTATAATATACTAGTGTACGACACTGTATAATATGTGTTTTTTTTTTTTTTTTTGTATTCTAATCCATGGACTTACCATGGAGAGAGTTAAGGGTACAATTTTGTGTAGCTTCTCCCCCCCCCAAAAAAAAAAAAAAATAAAAAATATGTGCTATTTTCTTCGTGTATGCTTTGACCGAACGATTTTCTATTATTTATTTTTGAACAAAAATTTTAATAATATACTCATAATAATAACGCTTTTTATTTATTAAGTGAAAACTCAAAAGTAAGTAAACATAAATCAACAATGATTTTAATTTCTTAAGTCGATTTACATAGGTTCTTACTTAGTATTTATTCATAGCTATATACCATAAATTTTAAACTCTTTAAAGAAGTTTTTAAATGAGTTGTTTTCATAATTTAATTCTATACCCCCTAAATACAAATAAGTTCAACCGTATAATAATTAGAATTTATGAAATTGCATTTTATTTTATTTTTCGTTAAATTTAAACAATGTATAATTTATTCAATAAAGCAAGAAAATTGTAAGAAAATGTTATGATGCATACCCAAAATATTATTTGGCCATTGCCTACCTACGACATAAATTTATCACGTTACTCCTATATTCTCGTCTAGTTTCGCTGGAAAAAATCACGAAAGACTTGCATAAAATAGAAAACGGTAAAAACCGTTGTCTAATTTACGCTAAGGATGCGATTCGTATCCTACCGGTTAGGTTTTGAGCATGCTGTCTTGTTGTTTATTAAGTCCCAGTCGGGACCAAAAATAATACCGGTTCCATGGAGCAAATCCCGTTGGTGTTTTCAAAAATTTGTTCATGTACTTATCTCATGTTTTAAAATAACAATATTAACAGCAAATTTCAAAAAATTGATATTTTGTACTTTATTGATTTGTTTCAAATTTTCTTCCTGCTTGGAAACACCAATTGCTGCTGTGCCCACATCAAGCTCACAGATATATAAACATACATGTTTAGACATCTGTGACTACCAAACAACATCATACCGATTTTGTTCTAAATGTTATCCATAAACTACTTTGATATGACGATTCAATCAAAATAGTTAATACATAGGTGCAAATATTGGCGCAATTAGGATACAAATTTCGGGGACGACGACTAAATTTTGTATTTGTTTGATTTATCTTCCTCTAACTCAGGGATGGCGAACCTATGCCACGCGTGTCACTGAGTGACACACGCACACAATTTCAGTGACACGTCAATTAAAATACAATTCGTAATTTTTAATTCACTTTCAATGGAAAAATCGGAAAAATTATATATTTATACTAACGTGTAATAGTACATATAAGTTAAGTTTGAATTTAACAATGAATAAAATCCTGTTTATATGTGTTTGTTCGCTGTAATTTAAGCTACTAGCAAAAAAATAAAAATAAAAATTTGCCGGCAAAATTGCTGACACGCATGGAGAATAAAATTGAAATTAAATTTTTTATCTGACACGCGGATACCAAAAGGTTCGCCATCCCTGCTCTAACTGCATCGACCTCATTCTATTTATAAAAATCCGGAAGGCATTCATTAGATTTCTTTTTTTCGGGGGAGACCCCATATAGTTGTGCCTATGGGTACAACACTCAAATGGTTTGAAGAGTTCCTATAATTAAATGTCTCGATTTTAAATCTCAAATAAATGGCAGCCCTAATTTACGTTCAACTTTTTTCAATGGTATTTCGCTTTCGAATCGTGATATCACAGTACATACTATTATTTTTATTATTATTATTTGGTAGATTTGGTGAAAATACTTACTAAGTGTTTCCACATTTTTCATGCTCATTAAATTTGTTCGTAATAGCACAAAAAAAAAATAAAAATATTAGTGACAGATAGCCCACTGTTGTTGTTTACGAATATTATAGTACCAGTTTTATACATAATATTAAAGCACTTAAGAGAATGCTAGACGACTTTTGGGAAAATTTCTACTATTCATTCGACATGATTTAAGTTTTTTTAATAATTTTGTTATTAAAATGTACAGTAACCGCACAGAGAAAGGTGAAACTAATTACTGCATTTGACACGTAAAATATCATTTAAAATCGATTAGGCACTCTATTTAGCTTGTTTACGACGTTCACGTACTGTAAGTTTGTGTAACGAGAAAAATAGTCAAATGTTTTCAAATGTTTACGTAAAATTAAACATGAATTATGCAAATTAAAAACACGATCATTGCAAAATATGTAACTGCGAATAGTTCACCACATTAAAGAATAAAACAAACACTTCTGTAAACTCATTTGAACATATATTTATTCCAAACGCGTATTCTAATACCTTTTCAATGTATACATGTATATCACAATTTCCACAGCGACGGTTATTAAATTAGTAAAACATTTTAGATTCTAAGCGAAGTTAAGCGTTTTTGCAATGATGATTATTTTTATTATTTATTTTTTTTTTTATGTGTACACGTACATATAGAAATGCTTGTCCGAAAATTTCAACCAACCACTTTTTGAAACTGAATTTGCCTCTAGATGGTACTTAAGACAGGCCATTTTTCGAAATTCTCAATCGTTTCCTCAAAATTTGTGAAAATCTACCAAAGTTTCACAAACAAGACTCGGAACTAACTTTTTTTAATCTGAACTTTAAGAAAATTTAAACACAGTTAGACAATATTATCAGAAATATTTTGGCACGAAAAATTTTGAAAATGTGAAAAAAAATTAGGAAATTTTTTTTAACACTTTTCTTTGCACCAAAATTTTTTTTATTTGTAGTAAAATTGTCCTTTTTCTTTCCTTAAATTATTGGATACAACAAAAAATGTTAAAATAAAGAAATGTAAAATAAAAAAAAAATAAGTGAAATATACGACAAGAAAGCTTGATATACTTCGCACTATGGTTATTCTTTGCTCCTTGAGTCACATATTCTTAGTGAGAGTGTTAAAAATAACAAATATAATTGTTCTTTATATTATTAACATACTTCGCTCAGAATCGTATTATTGAAGAAATGATTTATCGTTTCTTTAAAATACAACACACCTACCAAGAGTATTTGCGCCAAGGAGAAAATAATACCCATAAAATGAAGTATGTCTGGCCTTTTTGTCTATAGTTTAATTATCTTTGCTTTACTTTACTTTCCATAACTATAATTTACTTTACTTTACAATACTTAAGTAACTTTATTTTACTTTTTTTCGCTTTTTTTTTGTCATCAATATTTTTTTTCTGATTTCAGTTAATTAGTGGAAAATAAAATTGATTGTGTAAAAAATACATTTTTTTTTTTTAAGTAATAATTTTTAAATAAAATCGTCTAAAATAAACTTAAGCTCCACTTGGAATCGTTTTATTGAAGAACTAATTTATTAGTTCTTTAAAAATTAACACGCCCACCAAATCCCATTCGAGGAAAAAAGAATACCCATGATATAAACCTCCATATCACCTACGATAATTAAATAATTGTTATATATATTTATTTTGGACGAAGATAGCGCGTTCCATATACTGCCTGTACACCACATATTATTCTAATGATGTGACAGCGTGTTCACGACGACGGATTGAACAAGTTGAAGGGCATTTACTCATGTAATAATTGCCCGTGGGTCGTCGTCACCAAGGACGGCGGCGACGTGGTTTATTGTGTATAGTAAAATAATATACCAATAATAATAATTATTAACGTCGCAACGTGTGCGTATCCGTAGTAAAGAGACAGCTGCTGCTGCTGCTGTATTACGGTATTGTAGAACGCAATATTATAATAATAATAATTATGTGGTTAAACGAGCACGTGGATTGTGGTTACGATTTTTAAAATATTTTTGTCACACGGACGACACATCGTCATCGTCGTGTACCTCTAGAATAATAATTACCTACCTACTTGAGTATTTTTTTTTTTTTTTTGTGACCAACGCAATAAATAGAAAATAATAATAATAAGGAAATTTAGAGAACTTTACTAGCGATAGCACACGTACGAGTTTTATTCAAAATATGTAGGCAATTATTGCTGTAATAACGGTTTTAATTTATTAATAAATTATAATAATCTTAATACACAACTGTACGCTAGTGATAACAAGGTATTCTGAGAAAAACCTACTGAGAAAATGGGAATAGTAATGGAGAGGACAGTAAAATTATATTCAGTTTGTAAAAAACAGTTTGTTTAAAACAAACACGTTTAAGTAAAGTTGAAAACATGAAATGCTTCAATTCACATTTAATTTTTTTTTTTTTTTTTTAGTTAGATTTGTGTTTGACTTTTAAAACTCTAAAAGAATTTCTAAAATTTTGGTTTGAGTGAGTTCAGTTTGACTCCGAAAATCAAAGTTCGTGTTATTATAATGTATTTACATTTAATCTGTGGTAAACTGTACACATTTTATTAGATATTTTTGGGTTTTAAGATTTAATATTTTTGATCAATAAACAATAAATTAGAAAATAATTTTGTAATTAAAAAGATTTGTTGTTTTTCAGTCAATCTGTACAATCTGTATATCAGAAAATAGAAATCGTTAGAACATTGTTACACTCAAATTTGGATAACGCTAACATTTTCAACATTTTTCGGACATCTAAACCATATATTATTCCTTTACACGTACCCAGTAGCGCAACTAGGATTTTTTCAACGGAAGTATCCACCTATAAATTTCTACTATAATTATTTCAATATGAAATTATAATCAATGTTAATGGACACTTTACAAGAATTCATTAATTCTATTTATGAATTAATTCTTTTTAATTAAAAATTTCAAACAGAAAAATCTAACTAACTTTTTTACGAGTTAACATTTTCATAATGTTATTTGTAGATAAACGCAATTTAGCATTGCATATTCAACAATATGAATTTTTAAAGCATATTTCAAGTTTATCTCTGAAATAATAGTGATTATAATTGTGTAGTTAAAACGATTTTTTTTTCAATGCTTATTGAATAAAATTTCCAAAAATATGATTTAAGAGGGGTGTCCAGACACCCAAAACACCCCCCTTGGTTGCGCCACTGCACGTACTTATTTACAAATGTTACTTTTTCTGAAGGATTTTACAAATCGTACTTACAATCGACGATCCAAACAAGAAATAGACACATCGAATATTCTACATACTAATCGATTATTGGTATTTTTCAAATGCATTCTTTACGAGAGCAATTTTTAAGAAACAATTAGAAGCAGACCATAATCGTTGTTATAAACGTTATCGTACACAATAACAAACGGAATAATTTTATTTTATTATATCGTATGGAAGCGACATAAGCATCAGTAATTAATATTTATCGAAATATTTACAACAATAATTTAAAAAGGTCACTTTACGTTGAGATAAAATAATCAAAATCGAACACTGTAATTTCATTGATTTATTTAAAAATGATCGATTAATTAAATCGCTGTTAAAACAACGTTTCTGATAAAAATTAATAATTAATATTTTACATAGTACATCAGGAAGCGCGATATGGTCTTAGGAGGACGTTATCCGAGAATGTAAATATTTACTATTTACTATTGCAAAGGTCAATGCATTATGAATTATTAATTCATTAATTATTTAGATATAATTTGCTACGAAAAAACAAACGGTCATATTTACCAATAATAGCGCAAAGTCGAATTTCTCGTTTTGTCAATATTGTTAGTAACCGGTGTTATGTTATTCATAACACATAAAACACACAGTCGCGTTCTATTTTTTTACTAAAAATTATTTCATTTTTCAAAAAAACATAAACACAACACAAAATAACAAAGATCTTAATTATTTAATCTTATGTATTTATCAATTTTCAATCACTTGAATAACAAAAAATCGGATACATTTTACGTAATGCATCAAAAGAATATTTAATTTTTATGATATAATAGTTTACTCTCTTGTCTAATACAATTAAAAATTAAAGTTTAACGCAATAATTCAGTCTTAACTTTTGAAAAGCATATTTTGACCTAGTTTACGTTTCGCTTACAGAATCCGAATAGTCTGAAAAATATATTGGTTATTTTATTGTATTTTAACACACCTATTCGAATAAACACGGATTTTTGGATACGAACGTGTAAAAAAATGTACTCGATGACTCACACTTTTTTTTAATACAACCCTGTTACCCTACAATCAATAATAGACTAATAATTAATCTAAATTTATCCAATAGAGAGAATCTTAAAGTTAGGAAATGAATACAGTTTGGACTTTTTCCATACCTAAATAATTAAGCATGCATAAATTGTATTGGTAAACTTGTATTTAATATATAAAAATAATTGTTTAAGTTTAAAAATTAGTAAGCATTGTAATTAGAATCTATTATGTAACACATATTATGTAACTTTAACTTTATACCATGTTATATATCTATATACCTGTAAATTTACCTATGTCATATTGTAATAATTCTGACACACTGTACTCGAGCCTTACGGCGTTTATATTAATAAATAATCCGTTTTTTGAATTTTCTCATAATATTCAGGAATTTTTCTATATTTCAATATTGTATCTACTTCTTAAGTAATAATTCTGAAGTAATATATTCTTAAAAATTGAGTACTTCATTTTTAGAAAAAAATGTACCTATAATGCTAAACAAGTGATGTGTATTGAAATAATACCAATCCTCGCATACGAAAAATTATATGCGACACATTCAAAAATACCTCACAGAATAGACGGAATTTATAATATATAAGAGCGTTTAATGTTACTCAAGATCAAATAAAATTTAATTTCAACAAATTCACCGATGTTAAACATGCCAAGATAATATTATGAAACAAAAAGACAATATTATTTTCCTCCGGGGTGTATTTAAGGGAGGACTAGGGGGGCTAATCCCTTCCAAAGAGCAGTTTTAGCTCCCACCAATCGCAATAATTAAATGGTATTCGTATATAAATAGTATCATTAATTACGAATTATATAGTCAGATTTAGATTTAGCCCCCCCTGAACAACAATCCTAAATACGCTCCTGATTTTCCTATATAGTTAACTGTATAAGTATTGACGTGCGTATGACCTAATCTTGTCGGTACAATGTAAACACTTTTGACATTTTAAAAATACTAATTAAATCAATTAATGTTTGTGATCACGTTGTATTAGTGATAGCTGCTTTTTTAACCTTTGACTAGGAGTAAATAATTACCACAGAACAGTTCACTATTTCAATGCTGTAGTTATCGTGAAAATGATAACTACAACTACATGACTTCATTGTTAGTAGTCGAAGAATAGCAATCAACAAATATTTCCAATAACATTTTTCTATTTGCGTCACCGCTATGGTAAATAATTTCAAATGAAAATATCTGAAATTCGGCAAATTATCCTTCGCGCGTATTCGTGTTCTGGTTTTTATAGATGTGTGTTGTTCTGTGCTCCTAACGTGGACGCTTTTGAAAAATAACAAATTTAATTATTATATTTAGGAAAAAAATATCTAGCAGCTGGTAACTGATGTTAAGAGCAACGAATCGAATGGCGTTGAAAATAAGATTTCATCTTCGACTCAAAATTATCAGCATATGATTACACGATTTGAAATGTGTGATTTGTAATGTATGATATTAAATATACAATACAATAAAATTATAAATGTTTGAAAAATCCGGCGTAAAAGGTGAAGCCAAAGTAGGAAAAATTTCAAACTTTTTTCTCCGTCCTGTAAGCTGTAACTATTGAAACAAAAAATTATTGCCAAAATCCATTCTTACTCAGCTCGAGATCGCAATGCCACACGGTCGCCATTTATATCAATTTTCGTGAAGAAAATATTATGTTTTAATAATATTTGTAAAAGTAATTTAATAAATATAATTTAATGTATCTTCGAAAATTATTTTTTTATTTTTTATTTTTTTTTTTAACGCGTTATTTGAAAATATTCATCAATTTTTTTCCACACTAATGATTTTGCTTCTATTGAACTTTACACGTGGTCAAAGGTTAATAATTACTGAAAAAATTTTTTTTATTATTATTTTAAATGAACTTAAACTGAGAATCGATAAATCGTCATGATTAAAAAAAAAACGAGAAATATATTTAGTTTTTTTTTTAATTCGAGTGGAAAACAAATATCGATTATTTTTAAATATGACGAGTGATGACATTACGATAACACAAGTACTCTCTAGCAGTTTATCAAAGCTTCGTCTCTTACGCTAATATATTATTATGCAACAACGTAAGTATTTTTATTTTTTTTTTTACAATTTTTTTATTCTACATAATCATATTATAATAATAATTAGTGTAATATTAGTTTCTTATGAACTCTTACGTCAATTAAAACGTAATCATAATAATATGACGGTGTTGGATTTTTTTCGAGTTTTATGATATCGCGTAATAAATGCATCTGTCACATCAGGTAGAATAACAATAATAATATGTGTATCCATGTATCGAGAAATATTTTTCTATATTATGTAGAATAACACTGACACACATATAAATCAATAAATATTTATTTTTTAAATAGAATATATTAGTATGTGAATACAAACGGCATTATGTCGATAATTACCAACGAGCAGCAGCAGGGGCAGCTTATAATCCCCCTTTTCAAATATTCAGACCGATACTTACCTGTTATTGACTGAACCCTGTGTTTTTGGAGACAACTAAATAATGGGGTAAAATACGGTATTATAAATAGATAGTGCTTCGTAATATTATGTTACACGACTTTTAAAATCTACATAGCCACTGTAATGGACGAAATATAGTTATATACATATATTCAATATCATTATGTTCTTTACATGGTATATAGCAGTGTTTCCCAAAGTGGGCGATATCGCCCCCTTGAGGGCATTAGAACCACCTAACGGAGGCATTGAGGTTACAAGCTCGATTGAGGGGCATTATAAAAGTCGGCAGTGACTGTTTCAATGAGAATATTTTTCATTTTGCAGTCACATAATCGTAATGTACGAATTATTAAATATTTATTTATTTATTTTTAAACGCCATACGGCTTTTACAATGTAGTACATATTAATGAAAATACATAATTACATGTGGATAATATTTAATTTGTCATTACATACTTATAAATAGGTGTCATAATTAATAATAAATACGCATTTTATATGATTTATTATTTTTTATCTGACCGGAATTATCGTATTGATGCTGATAGCTTTATTTGACTTTAAAAACATATGGACTAAAAAAAGGTACCTGATTAAAAAAAAATTTAAGTCAAGAGAGGCGGTGAGAGATTTTAAACATTAAAAGGGGCGTTGCGCAAAAAAAGTTTGGGAAACACTAGTCTATGGTATATACCAGTGATTCTTAACCGGTGTGTCACGTTTTACCGTTAGGTGTGTCGCTAAAAAATTGTTCAAGCTGTAAACTTTATAATTTAAAACCATTTTCACACTACACCATGTCGTACTCTACTGTGTGAAAATATGAAAACGTAAACTTAACTGCAACGAAAACAGAAGATTTGCTTGAAATCTTAATTAGATACATCAGAATTTTTACTTTTTAGAAGTAACAAAATAAAAAAAGACATTGAGAGTGAATTACGAGTGAGTTTATTAACCATTCGCTCGCAAATTGAAGACATAATATTATTATGCTTAACTCACCAACCACAAATATCTCATCGATTTTATTTTTTTATATCAACACCAATTTTAAAGGCTCAAACTGTTTAAATTTTAATTATGTAAATTTATATTTATATTTTTTTTTTATTATTTAATATAATGAGGTAACATGTAGAATATTGTAATATTTTACATAGGTAATAAATAATAACTGTTATTTTTTCAAAAATTCATTAATATTTTTTGAGTTTGTCGCCATTTTATAGATCTAAATTGGAGTGGGCTCGGACATAACAAAGTTGAAAACCACATATATATGTATTGTTTTCTGAGGTTTCTCATATATTCTCTAGGGTGAATAATAATATACTATTGATCGTCAAACTTACATACGTCATTTTTAATTATATACGAATACATACAGTAGCATGCGTGGGTAGCTAGGGTTATATCCCCCCCCAAACGAATTTTTTCCTGTGTTATTGTTTTGCTATAAAATACAAATCATAAATTATGAAAGTATCTGTAAACAAATAGTTGGAAACATTTAGTATATTCATGAAAAATGAGATAAGAAATCAATTATGAACTAGATATTTTATAATTAATGAATAATTGATTATAAATTATAAAATAGAACGATAAAATAATATTATAGTAGTCTGCAAAGTGGTTATTTTGTTTATGATCAGAGAAGAAATTCAATAGCAAAAAACGTCTCACAATATGAACGCGTTGGCGTTTGAAACATTTATAATGGAGAAATTCATAAGAGCTTGATGCAGTAAATTAGTGAATCATAGTATAATAAATAATTGAATTTATAATATAAATGTGATAGTAATTAGAAATTAGATGCATAGGCTGAAATAAGGGGCTCAGCCCCCAAACCCATTCAAAGCCCCGCATATTTTATTTAAATTGCATAAGATTAAGACCATTAAAGGGGCTAATTAAAAAAATAAACATATTAGCCCCTCAAAATTGTTATCCAATATTATAATTTCTGCCAATAATTAGATAGCGGTGGGTATATCACACGGTTATAACTGCGGTTTTTGTGTTGAAACTAAAAAGACCAAATGTTTATTATAATGTTTGTAAATGTTTATTGCGCTGTTTGGCAGACGGTCCGAATTTCTCTGTTAGCAAAGTACATTTCCAACGTTTACCACTATCGAATTTCCTCCGAAGAATGTACCTATTATTAGCATGAAATTTACATGATATTGACTATTTAATGAAAATTAGTAAAATGTGTTATCTATAAAATTGTATTGTTTATAATGTGTAAAAAGAGTTATTATAATTTTTTGTGGTACAGACCATTTTATATTGAAGATCGTAAAATAAATAAAATAATAACTTGTAGTCAAACAAAATGTATTATTTAAGTTGAAAATAGTATTATTAAGATGATGATACAAAAAAACTAAAAAAAGACGTTTCGAGTGAAGCAAGAAAATAATTTTTTATTCTAATTACAATTTATTGGGCATATGGCACAATTGGGCTAAAAAAAATTTTTGGGGGGAAATGTTTATTTGATTAATTTTACCCCTCCTCTCCCCCCTCACCAAAAAGCATTAAACTTATCCAACTTTCCCAAAATCTGTGGATTTTGAGTGATTGTGGGGGGCTAATCCTCCTTATTGTTCTTATGACTGAGTAAACAATAGATTGAATTCCCACTTCACCTCCAGATTACATCCCCCCCCCCGATAAGAAATTTCTGAGCGAGCCACTGAATGTAATATATGACCTTGCACAAGACAATAATATAATGTCGATGTTGGTTTCTCGAAATTTTGTTAACAAATGATCAACGCGAAATTGGGTGATGGAATCTGTGGAAAACGCTCTATTACCGAAGCGAAAGGTTACTCGAAATTTCAGTGTCGTATAACGACGATAATAATTTTCTTCTACTATTGAGAACTTATTGATTTTCACAGTTTTTTTTATTATCTCTACCAGTGTTTTATTTGTGGACAGTTGAATGTATCGCCGACGACGGCAGCGGTGGTGGTATAAAAATGTAGATACCGAATATACAGGGTGTATCATGAAAGACGTCAGAAACTTCGGGATGAGACTGAAAACACAATGAGGGAGGATTGAGGCCGATTCTCGACCGCGCAGAAATAATTTTTATGCATGAAACCATTTATTACGGAGAAAAAAATTTATAAGTCTTGCCGAAAAGGCTGGTACCGAATTGGTTCCCGTCTGAAAAAGGTATTTTATAAGGTTGAGTCGAATTTCATCCGAATCGCCGCCCGAATGGTTCCCGTTTTATTATGCACATTTTCCATCTCAATTTTACAGGCTTAGAACTGTTAACTTTAAAGTAGGCTTGGCTAATAATGTGCGTTAATATGTGTTAAAAAAAAAATGATATAATATACACAATTTTAAATGGTTGATTTGGTCAATTAGTTATCACTTGGGTATACAAAATAAAAATAATACAATTTAATAAATACAATTTAAAACCGCTGATTTGTAAACTTGAAGCAAAATTTTAAACATTCAATTCTCCTAATCTTCTCATTAATGCACTCAGTCATGCATTTTCTAAGTATTTGTTATTTCTTTCTTATTTGCTAGTAAGTTTTCTTCGATTATTAATTTCGAAATTTAATATAATCTAGTGTCTGAATGCTATTTAAAATAGGTGTAGGTAAATTGTGATAAAAATTAAAATTGTGACTATTTTACGTGTATACAAACGGAAACCAATTCGGCTATACCTAATAAAATACCTTTTTAAAACGGGAACCAATTCGATTACTCCCGCCGAAAACACCACGAAATCTAAATCATCTCGGTGAACAACATTCACGTGGCAAAGTTTGTTGCGCTTAATGTATCATAATTCCCCTCTTGAAATTTTTGACTTCTTCCAACAATCACCCTGTATACGTTACTATAGAATAACGTATAATGTTAAACAATAAACGGTATTATAAGAACCTGTCACAATCAAATTATTTGCGTTGTTCAAACATAATATATTATAAAAATGACTGTTATTTACGAGCATTATAGGTGCACGAATTATTATTGATTAATCACATATTTTTTAAAGCCAGGCGTCTTTGTACATCGTCGAGTTTCTAACTCGAGATGCAATCGTTTGTCCGGAGGAAAAATTATCGTTTTCATAATCTCTGCGCGCTAAGGCGAGTTTCAGGTCAGAAGAAACCGTACACGGCATATATTGTACTGTAGCAGGTTTTGTGGTTAATGTCAAACCAGTATTAATAATAAACTGTCTACCACCGTTGATGTGCGTTCTTTGAAATTGAAATATAATATGCCTACTGATAAATCATTTTTGAGGGAACTAAACTAGTTTTTCAACTCGGCCGAATTTGAATATACTTAAAGGAACAGTGTTTTTTTTTTTTTTTTTTTTCGTTAAACCGATATTTAATATTATATTATATATTCATATGAAAGAAAACGCATTATACAATTTTGATAAAGTGAATAACTGAAAGGATTTTAGAAATTCTTATGCGTATTAAAAAACAATATTATAAGAAAATATTTCAAAAATTCAATCTCGTAGTCGTTTAATCATTGTTCTGTAACTGTCATTAATGATATAATTTTTAAAATAATATCGAAACCTCAGAATTAATATTAATATACACGTGGTGACAAAACGTGTTCAAGGAGTTACGTGTAGGCAAACTAACTCACTAGCTACAACATAAAACAATACAGCGATTGCTTGACAATTGATAACTTTTCTCACGTACTTGTTTAAGTATAGATAGTACGTATAATGACTAATTTGTACTAACACGGTTGAAATGATTTTAATTCACGCACGAAAAATGTGGGACAAGTTTTATTAAACCATTTAAGTGATTAATTTATTGCTGTATAATTAAATTACTTCGGCACACGCGAAGTAGGTGATAACAATATATATTATGTATGGGCGCGTGGTGTGTGTATGATAACATTTTAGACAAATTGAATTATCCAGAATTCAACAGAAGTAAATGTGTAATATCGAAATAATAAGGCGAATTTTAAAATAGAGTTTTTTTTACTTAAAATTCGATTTCCATTATTTGAGTTAAGACTTTTTTTTACTCCAGTAAAAAAATTAATTATTGCATTTACTTTCATAAATATTTCCTAAAAACCTGAGTACCTACATTATAGTTAAATATTACATTCATGGACTTGAATTACGAGCACATTTTTAAAACAATTTAAATATTAAACGCCATTAAAAATCAAAATTATAAGTGAAAGTTTTTCATTGTTTATTGTTATTATGGTTCACTTTATCATGTATATTCATTGTCGTTATAACTTTGACCAACAACAGTTTTGTTGACAGCTACTGCTGTTTAATACGTATAGAAATGTATGACCCACTTTATAAACCGTTATAACCCCATATAAAAACACTGATTATATCAATAATTATTGTATAATATTCATGTTTATAACGAACAAATACGATAAAGTATTATAGTCAATAATATATGACCACAAAATATTATACTATGTAAACATGAGCTATTACAAAACAAGTAACTATTTATCGGATTATAACTAAATAATTTTATACTCATAAACACTAACTTCGGTAAACGGAGTAACGAAGATATCTAATAAAAACTCATTTGGCTCTTATAATAAAGAAACTGAGTCGTTAAAATATCTCGCGAAGCGGCTAAACTTTTTGTAATGCATTTTATAAACATTTTCAATCGAAGGGCAAAATATATTCGTTTCTGCTTTCTAGCTATCGAGTGGAAACCGATAAATGTGTTATTGCCCACGACAAAAAATATTACCAACTACTCTTTCGCGAATACCAGGACAGGTTTCTTGTACGTTAAAGCTGTATTCAAACAACGTATAAAATATTGATAATTTGAAGTTTACAATCTCATACAGAGTAGGTCGGCCCGTATGATTAATGTATTTAATCAAGTAACCAGGGCTAGATTTAGAGGGAGTGTGGAGGGGTGTTACACCCCTCCACTTAAATTATTTATGAAATTTTAGTCAGTAAAGAAAATGAAAAACAATAAATGAGAAAAAAACGGTTGGAAAAATGTGCAAAAATGTTTTTCTTACATTTTCAAAATATTCTGATACCAAAATGTCTCTCATATTATTATCTATCTATGTTTAAATTTTCATAAAGTTTGAATCAAAAAATGATGGTTTTGTCTTTTTTTGTCAAATTTCGAAATTGAAGAATTGAGAAATTCAAAAAAACACCTCTTTAAAGTATCAACTATAGGCAAAACGAGAAAATATGCAAACATCTATAAAAATTCCGAGAAGCAAAAAATTAATCAAATTCAAAAACTGAAATATTATTGACATTCGAATGTTTGCAAGGTACAATATTGTACGTAGAGTTTTGTCAAATAAATTATTTATCGACTTCATAAACTATACACGAGTTGGAATAATAATACAACTTAACACGCCAATACGATGTAATTTTTAATTTGCACATTATGAGTTCGTTAACATTCATCAACTGTGATGTACATCGAAATCGTAAGCACGTCATGCAGGCAGTCTCGCTTGTTACACGAGATGATCGTTATAATAATATTTCTGGAATAGAATTATTGCTTGAAAAAAACATACTTCCATGCAAAAAGTAATAATCGCTGATTAAATAAACTGTACCATAAAACGTGTATGTACACGAACATTAATGTAATTTATTTGAATCGAAATGAAATTTTATTTGTTATTCTCCCTAAACGTAAATTCATGCGTCTCCATAGGTACGTGCAGCAGCCATTACTCATATATACAAGTTATATTTATCATAATAATGTACCTAATAATAATAATAATAATAATCATAAAAATTGGACATACTTCACACAATGGGTATTCTTCGCTCTTCAAATGGTACTTGGTGAGTATGTTACGATTAATCATTTCTTTGATAAAACGATTCTGAGCAAAACAACAATTTATATGAGACAATTTTACTTAAAAATTATGAAATTAATTATTATCACAAAAAATTGAATTTTTTTACTCAGCTAGTTTAATACATTACTGGTCTATCTATATTGAATTCGAATTTTCGTAAAATTTGGAGTAAAAAAAGTTTTCAACGCGTTTTTGTCAAATTTTGAGAAAACTAATGAGAATTTAAAAAAATGTACCATCTTGAGCAAATTCTGGTTAAAAAATTTACTAGTCAAAACTTTTGTACGAGTAATTCTATATGGAAACGTGTACATCATAAGCTTACTATTAACTATTGTCATTATCATTATTAAAAAAAAAAATAATAAAAATTTAAGAATTTTATATTCAATAACTAGGTATAATTGTGTTAGGTATTCTCTAATCGAGAATTTTTGGCACGGTAATGTTAAATTAAAGTAAAATATACTTAATAAATTACACACACAATGTAAAATATTTAAACTTGATAAAGAAGACGTATTTTTAGATAATCTCAGGCTTAAAAAAACTATATACCTAAAATAAACTGCATCGAGTTCCTGGTGCGATAGAAATAAATGATATAGAAACTTATCGTTTAATATTAAATATAATAATTTTTTAATATGCAGTAGATAAAACATATCTTTAATGTACAACTGTCCTTCATCAGTGCAAAACACCAAATTACAATAAAATTTAAACGCCTTAAAACAATTACACATTATGTTATACTCCTTAAATACTTAGATAAATAATCAGCTCAGCAGTCGTAGTGAACAACGCTGATTTTATTACAATTATTACAATCAAGTAATAATAAATAATTAAGATAATTGGTAATAAGTTAAATTATTCACATGTCATTTACATATTTTGTAAATTATACTCGAGCATGTAATTTCTCCCTCATAATCCATTCTGACACACAATTGATAAAAATACTTATTTATCAGTCATAGTAGACATTCTTTATATTTAATGGAGAAAAACATACATTTCGATATAAAACAAATTATAAACTTAGGCAAGCAGTCCTTACAAAAGGTATAACCGTACAATACGCGTATGTCTAGGTCAATGTCAGTATTTATTAGTAATAATTAATTTCAATTTGTTTGTAACACTAATAAATGTCAAACCCTTATTCAAGGGCGGAGGGGTCATATAGAGAATAATATAAAATGCACAATCAAAAACAATATCAGCTTAAACAATTTAACCGTTACTACACAAGAAAAGTCCCATGGCCAGGCAATCTAAAAGTCATCAGATTCAAAGAAGGAAAATAATAATGTGTAAGCAAAATCCGAATGAAATGATGAAATTTTCGTTTTTCGTCCCAGTGTTTCAATACCAGGTTTGACCATTAAATACTTAGATTAAATACTAGGTCTAAACTATCCCACCCCACGCGCACGAGCCAGGCAAATATGCAAAAACAAAAATATTTGACGGTATAATTTAAATAAAATTTAACGGCCCAAATAAATTAAAATAATAAAAAGCCGGACATACTTCGCGCGATGAGTGTTCTTCGCACGACGAGTATTCTTCGCATCTCAGGTGTGGACGAGGGTGTGAAGCTCTTGGTGGGTGTATTAAATTTTAAAGAAGCGATAAATCTTTTCTTCAATAAGACGATTCTGAACGAAAGAAGTTAATAATATAAAGAACAAATGAGAAAAAAAATGTTAGAAAAATGTCCAAAATTTTTTTTCCATTTCCAAAATTTTTTTGCGTCAAAATCTTTCTCATATTATTTTCTATCTATGTTTAAATTTACATATAGTTCGGATCAAAAAATGATGGTTTCCGAGTTATTTTTGTCAAATTTTGGGTAGTTTTTTCCAAAATAAAAAAATTGAAGAATTGAGAAATTTAAAAAATGACCTCTCTAAAGTACCATCTAGATGCTGATCGAAACTTTTAGACAAGTAATTCTATACAAAAAGTTGTACACCGAAAAAAAAGTAAGAAATAAACATTATTGTAAAAACACTAGCTTCTTCACTTCGTTCAGAATCTAAAATAATAAACATTTTTATTCAGATGGATACCAATAATCACGTGTACGTCATACGCGTAATAAGAGAAAAAAAAATAGTGCAATCTTTGCGGAACTACGGGCAATTAATCGTACCGGACATCCGGCAATTTACACGTTTGCGAAACATACGCCTATGTAATATATTATAATGTACAAGTATGGTAATGATAAGTATCGTGCGGGGTTTATTTGCTTAATTTATTCGCAAGATCACGTGATTTACCATTTCGCATGTGCAAAAAAAAGAATCATCTATATATAACGCTATTGTACGCATTATGTAAATAAACAATAATAATTGTCCGTGTTTCAAGCACGACCGACGCCGCTGATTGTCGTGAAATAATCGTTTTCTCGGATAATTCATACGCAGTATATTATATTATAATATTATTAAATATATACAGTAGCACACATGTCGTTTTACAACAATGATAATAATAATAATATAATAGTTCGCGTCTGTACGACAACTGTGGTGTGTCTACTGAATGTAAAAAAAAAAAAAATCTAATTTATACGTTAAATTTTGCAAAAGGAAAACATTGACGACGCATAATGATGTTAAATCGAATTGTTCGTGTGGTATATCACGATATATCACGATGGAACCGAGCAATGATTCAGTACTTTAAAGGCTAGGGACTTATAGGAGTTAGCATGTTTTTCAAAAATCATTCAAAACATAGCTAAGTAATACAAAAATGCGTTTCATAACACCAGGAGTTCACTTTAATTTGCATATTTTACATATTTAGCTTTTTTTTCGATATTTCGATTATATTTAAATTTTAAGCGCATATTTCACATATTTTTCAATATTGAATTTGAGTTTTATTGGTATCGGATAATATTTTACTGAATACTTGAATAAATTGAATATTATATGATATTTTTATTTGTTTAAATGTAAGCTTAAAAAGAATACAGATTAAAAAAAAAAAAAAAGAAATTTCATAAATAATAAAAGAAGAATTAATAATACATATTAAAATATAATATACAACACAAATTTTTAAATATTTTGAGTTTTTACAGTAAAATTTATGTTTTATAAAAGATTATTTTAGCATTTTGGCCTATCTACAGAGACACACACACACACACACACACACAACGTGGTGTGAACATGTGTAATGTGTGTACTCTGTTATGCCGTTGTCAAAATTTCAACTACAATATCACCAAAAAAAAAAAAAAAAAATTTAGGAATAAAAAAATAAAAGGTAGACGGATTCCCGTGTGTTTCCGTGCAGTATACCGTATATTATGAAGTTAGCGTTCCGCGCCACCCACGCGTTTTCTGTGCGCGCGTCGCCATAAATATACTCTCCAGCAGACGGCAGCGTTGACTATGCGCAGCAATTTATTTTTCACTCACAATGCCAAAACCTGATGCGCCAGTACTAACAATACTGTACACGTCACACGCGGTAAAGTATACGCATATATACCACGTGGTCTGCCCCGTAGTCAGGTACACGCGTTTATATTTAATGTGTGTATACAGAGTGTATCAAGGAATAATAGGATATACTATTTTAATATATTTCTGTGGTTCATAAACACCCTGTACACGCTGCAAATGATAAAATTCTAAAGCCTGAAGCGAGCTGAAAACGTGGCCTCTGCACTACTTTTTCGTAAAAATTACCAATCCAAAAGTTTCAACTTTTATGAAACAGATTTTGCCTCTAGACGATACTTTTGAGAGGTGATTTTTCGAAATGTTCAATAGTTTTTTCAACATTTAGGAAAAAAAACACAAAATTTGACGAAAACGCCTTTAAAACCATTTTTTTTTTTTTTTTTTTTTCATCGAAACTTTAACCAATACATAATACCCTTGGGACTATGTAAAGCACGTAGTCATATAGGTATAGATTTGAATAACATATCTAATAAAAATAGTAATATGATTTATATGTAAATATATTGTCGACGCGGTTAACTTAAGACGTAATTTTCCTGTTTTGATAAAATAAAATAAAATATAAAAAATCCACAACTGTGACATTGTGCAGAGTTGGACAATTTCCAAAACCGATTTACTGTTTCATGCGAGTACAACACGATATGTGCATCTATAAGAATTCCAGTGGAATGTATGTGCGACGTATACTTATTATATAATATTAAAATTGACTTCAGTCGTTAATGTAGTTGTAAATGTTATAAATAGGGCTGGGATTTTAATGCCCTCAAAAATCGGTAAAAATACTCTAAAGAAAAATGCAAAAATGACCTAAAAAATTCAAAAAATGCAATAAAAAAATGTCTTTAAAATTTATTTATAATAGCTTAAAACTCAAAAAATTATATGACTGGTGTGAGGGTATCGTTGGGCATCTTTATCGATTTTAATGTTCTAGGCTTCTAACATATCACTATGCTGGGAGGCAAGATAAGAATTTATATAATGTATAAGAATTGTGGATAAGATATTATTTAATCTATTGTTAGCGTATAAAATAAATCCCATATTTTAAGTTAATAATAAAATTTTTAAATTGAATCTTAGGCCAAAAATGACCTAAAAACCTATAAAATGCCCTAAAAAATGATAAAAATGACCATAAAATCAAATATTATCAAATAATGTAAAAATGCAACATAAAATTCCATAAAATATGTAAACTCGTCTTATAAATTAAAATGACAATTCAACAGTTGTTTAATTATGATAAAAATAATATTGTCCATGCAATTAAGTTTTTTCCATCATGAAAACAAATAATTATACTTAATTTAAAATGCAAATTCTATAAACAGTTACGTAAAATACCTACTTTTCTGAGGAGCAATTTATTTTAAGAGTTAAGGATTGTTCAATTTGGAAAATCAACATCTCCTTCTCAAGCTTTCCTTTCTTCTTATAATACTCGTATTTTTATTTTATATTACCTATTCACTGAGTATACTTTTATTAAAGGTAAAAAAAAGTAAGTATCAATAAAAATAATAACTTATTAAAAATAGAAAATCATCTAACATAGCTGTACGTAATTACATAATTTTCAGACAATATTCAAATTTTTATTTTGATATTAAGCAGAATACTGTATAATACCTGTATACTGCTCAAAACTATTTTTGCAACAGATTTCATTTTAAATAGGTACGCGTATTTGTTCATATTATAAGCAAAATCATTATTCAGTGTCAGGTACCTCCTAAAATCAGCAGATAACAGGTAACAGAAACTTTCTGAAAGACTTAAGATATATATATGCATTGTTCTGTAAACGATATAGATAAAGATAAATAATTTATTTAACTCGTGCCAATTGAATTTTTCAATTGTGTGAAACTTAACATAAAAAATGTTGTAGAAAACACTCGATAGATAAAACACTAGATATCGTTTTCTCTGTATATTTTATCGGGCATAAGAAAATAATATATTATTTGATCAATGTAAAAATATAGATAAAAATATTAGCAAAAGTGCTCTTAATTACATCAAGTAGGTGGAACATCAAATATTATTCACATTACCTCAGATATATTTACATGTGATAAAAGCCCTTGAGTTAATACATTTTGAATTGAAGTGAATTGATTTTAAGCTGTAACACTTTGAGTGAACGCAATAAATAAACTTTGTATTTACAATAATATCGAACTGTTTTAATGTTAATCCCGGATTATTGTTCATAAATCTATATTGTTTGTGTAATAAATACGATTGAAATCGAATGGGTATTATTAGAATATGATTTAAATCTATGAGAATATTGGATCATATATTTACCTAATATTTAAAACAAATAAAACAATAACATAATAACATGTCGTCAATCGTCATAGAAACTCAATACCTATATTTTTCTAATTTAAGTTTCAACACAATCTATTTTATATCAAGGTGGGTCCACTTCACTTTCGTAGAAAATAACGATTGAGAACTTAGAGCATTTTTAAAAATCGAATATCGAATTTAAAATCAACCACCGCGCTATTGATTATTATTAACCGTTCGTCATTGTACATAGTTCGTTCAACAATCTTTTCAATCAAAATCAAGCGTTCAGATTTTTTTTTTATTTATCACAATATTTCATGCTTAATTATTTCAAGTTTTAGATACATTGTTGGTTTACTTATACAGAATCCCGTTTTTGCGATGATTTTTTTTAGGTTAATCGTTAGGTAATTAAATAAATATTTATCTCAGCTGCAGAAAATACAATTAAAATTACTGAAATGCAAAAACTAAAATAATATCTGCTGCGTCGATTAATATATACTTGACAATTTACTGTATTCGTCGCAACACTTTCAAACCGATTTCGTTCGGAAAGAATTCTCAAAAATATTCAGTGTTAAAATAATAAAAATAAATAAAACTCGTTTATTCTAATATAGTTTTCTTCTTTTCAAATTAATAATTTTGTGTAGTGGTTAGTATACACACTTTCCTCTCGAGTTAAAATTATAATTTTCTAACCATATGGCATTTGTTCGTGAAACGGAAAAGACAAAAAAAAAAAAAAAGCCTAAGTATGTCAATAATCAAATACGATCTGTGCATAGTGTGAACGTATATTAAAATACTAGTGTAAGGTCAAGTGACGTTCGCCCACGTGGCATCTACCTATAGACAACTCGCGCGACGGCCGTTGATTTGACCGAATGGCAATAAAGAGCGAAGCGAGAAGAGAAAAAGCACATACGCTGCAAGTATGCAGACACCGTATATTAGTTATCGTTCATATTTTCATTTTTATTTTTATTTTTTTCATTTAGTACCCAATGTTCCCGCGAATAAAGTCACAGCATAATATTCCACTGCACTGAACTAATTATTATTAATCGCGTGGGTACGAACACCTTTAGAGTTGATACGAATGTTATATAATAGGCGTACGTTAGTGGCAGACAGTATCACACACGTGTTCACAAATATCCTGTACTGCAGTCACTTAATAATTATTATTTTACCAAGTACTTTTATGACGTATATTATGTACTTCAACGAATATTACACAGAGATTTATACTGAATTATTTTTTCATCCTATTGGGTCAATAAAATAAATACATATATGAAAATACAGAGTTAAAAAGTATTGTTTTGTAATCCTAGGAACACATACTGTAACATTATATTCGTTCCTTGTAAAGTAACTGATATCGACGTGTCTAATGTCTATGATGATGCACTGCGACATTCAATTGATTCTTGAAACGTATCAATAACTACTTTCGGAACATATTTCACACGTTCCAATAAGTACTCACGGGCTCGATACAGCAAACAAATAGATCAATATTTTAAAACACATAAACCTTTACAAACACAAGATTTTAAATGCAACATTACCACATTTCATTAATTTCAATAATACATTCCTTAATAATATTATTACTTAATAAGAGTATTTTAAACAAAACACGAAAAAATGAAACAATTTTATTAACTTTAATAATTAAATATAAGAATGTGATAAGTATAATAAAAACAAATTATAATTCCATTTTAGTAATATGAAAAGTAATAATATATGGTATAGACATAGGCATAAACATGCGCACGGATGTGGCTGATTGGGATAGAAACTCACCTGAGCTTTTTTTTTATACATAGATGTGTACTTAAAAGTACTACTAAAAGTATAAATAGCTTTTCTACTTTTTAAAGGGTTTTGTGTTTAGATACTTATGATAATACTACATAAAAAATATTTAACCAACTAGGTTCTATTTATAAAATACGCTTTGTTAATTGTTAATAAAATAAAGCAAAACCTTTATTATCTTTGTAATAATTATTGCTTTATCATCCAAGTGTTTTCATATCAACTGACAACTACCATTAACCATTCTGAGAGAAGTGCGTAGTAAAACGTAGTCGATCAATTCGTCGAAGCTTCGTCGATCAATTTTTTTTTTTTTTTAACGAAAATTGGCTCTGAATTGTACCATTTTCTGGTTTAGCCTTTCAATTTTTATCTTGCCCTGGGTTAAATTTCAACCTGCAGGCACCCTTATATATATATATAATTTTGAAGGTTAAACATAATACGTTTAATCTACTTTTTAAATGTATAAAATTAATTAAACATTTTAATTTAATAAGAGATAATCGTCACTTGAAAACTATTCAACTATTACGAAATTTGACAAATTTTGTATTAATGTATATCATGTATATATCATCAATTATAAACATATCCAAACATACTATTACTATTATAGAATAGATAAAACCAATAAAATAATCAATTTATAACGTATGATATTTTTTTTTTTTATTGCACATACAATATAAGTGAATATTATTATATTGCATAATATTTCATGTAAATTATACAAGGTAATAATATTAGGAAAATAATGTGCGTGATAATTTACTTTTATTTTTGGTGAAATGGAGAAATATAGCTTCGAATATTATAATATCTAAATCTTATAGTAAACAAACTGTGTAAGCTAGTATAGCAGTATATTAAAGAATAATGCAGACAGGTATAAACGTTAGAATGATGTACAGGACATGTTGGTTGCAAAGTAAATACACAGACCAAAAAACGAATACCACATACAGGCAAAAATATTAATTCAAAATAATTTTAGTGTTATATAAGCGAAAATATGTGAAAAGAACAAACGCGAGCGTTAAGCAATGTTTTACTAAAGCCAAAACTTACGTACCGAACTACGTAGTTTAGTACCCATTAAAGATTTAATTAAGTGGAATCGTCACAAACGAATATTTGTAGCAAAAATAGAATAATGTGGTCACTACGTGTGAACTAAACGGAACAATAAAAAAGGATGAAATTTCAAGCATTATGTGTCCAAAAATTAAGTAAACTTATACAAAGACTCGGAGGACAACATACTAAATATAAGTTAACTATATAAAATGTAACTGTTTAGTACAACGTAAAGCTTAAGAATATCACGTGTTAACACTCTTAAATTAACTGACTATTGGTTTGCTTATCAGGAACAAATTTATTTTTGATTCAATCAATAAACTTGAGTTAATTTTTTTGCTTCAAAATATACTATTAACTAAATTCAATTTCGGCGTACAAAAGCTTTCAAAGCATTTTTACTAAATAATTAGTACATAAATATGTTGTAAAAATGTTGTATATTGTATATATAAATTTCTTCATTTGCATAGAAATCATAGAATAATAATAAAATTCGGAATAACTATGATTTGATAAAAAAAAAATATCATTGTCCATTTTATCTCGATATCATAAACCTTACGATAGTTTTAGACAAACATATAAAATAATATTTGTGTGCGTGCGCAGAATTGTACAGAATTATCTATATGACTAGATCCTACAGTAAAATAATAGATTACGTAAATACATATTATCGCGGCAGTTTTATTTTTTGAATTGCCATTATTTAGTTAAAAAGTAATCGTAAAAGTTAAATCTATCAACCATTGAAAAAATATTATTTATATAAATTTAGACTATAAAATAATATACTTTTACAATCTTTTGCAAAACATTTTATAGACTAATAATTTCAGTATTCAGAAAATTCTTGGAAAAATATTCCAAAAATATGAGCTTGGTAAAGATTAGAATTACCATAAATATACGTCGTCAAGAAATAAGAAATTTTTTAATTTATTCACAAATAGCTTAGCAATCATCTGCGTATGAAATTTAGTTTTTAAATCCGCAAGCAAACAAGAACAAAACATTTTCCAAATGTTGTAACACATAGATTATTACACGGTTAGTACTTATATAATGTAAAACGAATATTACCTTAAATATTTTTCATACATACGTACAAACCATAATTGTAAAAATATCATTAGGAGTACCTATTAAGTTATTCATTTTTTTTCAAACATCCTGATATTCAAAACAATTTAACCTGTATCAACAGAATATTTAAATTACGCAGGTGTGTTTACACTTTTTTTTCACAAGATTCATTCATCTAAAATTATACATTTATTTAATATTATAAAATGGCTTTTAAAGGCCGATTACAATAATACTCTCTGGACGATCTATAGCTGATAACAATTAACTAGACCGGAAATATTAATTTACATTCGAGTTATTATTTTAAAAAATGCGTTATAATTAAATGAGTTTGTAAAGAGGTGAATTACCGATAATACCGATTACGCACGTAAAATCATAGCATCGCTGTTGTAAACGATAATACATGATAATATAATATGACAATAAATTTAGAAAAAGTGGCTATGAATTTGTATCGTGTATATTAACACTGAACATGATCATTCATCGCGGTTATTGTTTCGAGAGTGTTTTACATTAAAAACCCATAATGAAACAATACCATCACAGTAGTGTTATAAATGAGTAGTTAATTAACTAATATAAATGCATATAAATACATGTGTATTCACCAGTAGTAAAAACGTGTAATGTGAAAATAATACAATAAACGTTTACACGTGCCACGCGAACAAATGAGTACAAATGAAATAAAACATAAGTATAAAATGTGTGACATGTTCCAAAAATTAACCTGCTGGATACAAGTATAATAACAACCATTTACTGGTGCATTCCACTTATTTTTAATAATATATTTACTCAAATAAATTTATTTTTAATGATATTCAAGGATACACTGTCTTTAAACTAATTATAGTTAATTAAGTAACAATTCAAGTATGAATAAATAATATATAATTTTATCAAAACGTTTTAACAGTTTCTACTCTATACTCTACGGTAGACGTTTTATAATGATAAATAATAAATTATAATAAATTTTTGATAAGTAAAATTTAATTTTTGTACTCATAACGTATGAAAATAGCATACATAATTTTTAATTAACTCGCAAACTTGAAAAATAAGTTTAAACAATTTAAGCACATAGCGAAAAATTAATCATCGGAATATAACGCAAAACTATAATAATAAAACAGTAAGAACGGATAAGTCAAAGGAATATTTTCGGACACTACCGCGCATTATCAAAAGCGCATCGTTTTGAATCGAAGTGTTAATTAATTATTAATTTATGACTGTAAATATAATATACCTCGTACGAGTCGTATGGAAGATAATCAGGGCGGAGTTCGAAATTTAGGCATTCGTGTTACGGATGATGTATTGTCTTTTATTGGATGTAATAGATGATTTATCTATCGTATTCTAGGTGCAAGTAAGTGATCTATTAAAAAGTAGATAATTAAACGTCGTACATTATCGCAATGGAATGGATTCATTAGTCGCGACGCGGTTACTACCTTTTTACCTACCTAATTACCTAATTATTACGTTATAAATAAGTCCTATAAACATAATATTATATTCTATAAAATTATCTCACAAATAATATTGTTATTCTGACGCCTGATGGCTCCGATTCTAACAATGTACTAGCGATCAGCTGTTTGTTAAAAGCGTTCGTTGGAAACCTGTGTACATGCAGAGTGAAATAAACATTTTATGCAAATTGTCAATATTTTAACATTATAAAATGAGTACATGCGATGAAATTATTAAACGCATAATAATTTATGATACAATAAAATATAATAGATTTTCATGATATTCAAAATAAATACGATTTGTTCACGTAGGTAGATGACTATAGTTTTAAATTTTAAAATCACTATTATACCAAGGTAAATCACCTGCCAAATAAATGCCAAAATGCATGTTATACAATAAAATGAATTAATTACAAGGGCTTTGATTTAGGAGCAAAAACAGTAATTTGTTGAAAAGAAATTCTTATGAGGGAGTGCCTCGCTTATATATTTAACTAAACAACAAGCTATGATAGTGGTGTCAAAGTCAATTTATCGTAGAAAAGTTTGTTTCAACAATATATTATTTATACCTATTATGATAGCGGAAATCATCGAGATGATTACGGAATACCTGTATAATACACAAATATATATACACACACACACACACATCATTAATATATTGTTCGTATCTAAACGATTCTCTGTCACACCGAGGTATGTAATGCTATCATAGGCGTGCGCATAGGGGGTGCCAAGGGTGCACAGGCACACCCAGATCCTTTAACTGAGGCCCTAATTGCAAAAATAAGAACCAAATTTGAATTGTCACGTTTGTACTAGAGTATAATTGAAAAACAATATTTGCTAAAATTCAAACACTATTCATTAAAATTAAGTTAATATTTTCAGTTCTGTAAAATTAAATTTATGCTACTTACTTAAAATGCTATAATTTATTTTATAGATAACTAAATAATAAAGTAAAAATTATAAAAAAGTAGGTACCTAAAATCAAGTATTTACACACGATGTATCATTGGATGATACAAATCTATATATTATATTCTGCATGGATAGATTAACCAAAGAAATAATATATTGTATCGATAATATCATTGACTAGAGAAATATTTTTTTATTTTTCTGTTGCTAATTTAATTCGTACAATAATTTGTATTTGATTAATAATAAATGCAAGATAAGTGAAGTGGCACAGCTAAGAGCCTTCCAAACCGAACATTTGTGTGTAAATAAATACAAATGTTACTGATCAACTTTTAACAAACTTACACAATATACGACATAATTAGATATGATTGTAAAAAAAAAAAAGTTGCGAGATAACTTAACCCAACCTACACTGCAATAAATCGATAACAATTTAAATTTAAAATAATTTGGGCCTCTAATTTATAATGTTCCCCTGAAAGAAGTCTGTGCACGCCTATGAATGCAATGTAATATATATTTCACAGTATCGCCTAATTTAGTATGTTATCGAATTAAGTGTGCGTATTTAATTATGCAGCGAGCACATTCTCCGAGGGAAAATGATATAAACTACCTATTGCTCCACATTTTTTATCAAACGATATTTTATTTTGAGCCTCAACACTGCAACGATGACGATAATAACAACCATAATTTTAATTTAATACTATTATAAATAATATACGAAGATATTATAATGTCATAATATATTACGGGTAAAACCCGAGTGTCAACTTTCGACACCCATCGCTTGGTATAATAAAACGGATCGCGGAAATAAATGCGAAGGAAAAAAGAGATGACAAAAAAAAGCTAGTGGAAAAAAAGCAATTTTTCTTGGCACTATTATACGCAAGATTGGGCATCGCTTTGCTCTACAGTTCCGTTCGTTTCGCCCATTTGGCCAAAACTCCCTCGAACTTTGCGCTCGATTCAAACAGACATCAACCCCCTCGACTTGCTGTCCAACGTGAGGACCATTTCGACTTGATAATTAACTTGCTGTGCGACGTAGGGACATTTCTGTTTGATAATCGGTAATCATCGATAAGCTCTTGAGTAACCAAAGAATTTGATATATTTCACGTTATGCCAATATAAACTGTAATCGCCCAAACGGACATTATTATTTTGCGTGGAAAGGGGAGGGGGAAGTTGTGCCAGAACAATTTATCATACAAAAAGCTAAATACGCTAGGTACTGCTCTGTACTGCTAAGAAGGAACTACTATGCGTTTTCATAGTAAATGGTTATCAAAATCTAAAAACTTGAAATATATGGTAGCGGAAAACAGAATCTATATTATTATACTGGCGGTAAACGGAAAACAGTTGTTTTTTTTGCTTTTTTCTCGTCACTTTTATCTCCACAGTACCGCTTTTATTCCCTCCATTTTTTTCTCATTCCCATTATAACACATGAGTATAGTTTAGCCTGCAACCGCACGAGTTGTGACTGCATTTGCGTAAAGGTAATAGGTACGTGTTGCATGAGTGTAAATATCTACGCATAATAATATTAAAAATTAATAGCATCAGAATATTTATTACCTACTCATTTACATAGCATTGTACATAATATGCGAAGGGAACGCATTCACTCAATAAATATGAGATGCGTTTCAACAGTGTAACTGCACTATTATACTATATGTGAATACAAACCTAGTATCAAAAAAACCCATTAGAATAAATTAGTCCCGGGTTGTATAAGATGCATACTAATCGAATCCCAGAAAATTTTACTAATAATTAGTATACTTACTAGCCCATCTTTATATATTTATATTTATATTTATATCTTTGTTCATTTTTTTTTTTATTTTTTTTTGAAAAATTTTTCCAAAATTTAACAAAAAGACTCGGAAACTATCATTTTTTTATTCAAACTTTATGAAAATTTAAACATAGATACACAATAATATGCGCAAAAAAATTTTGAAAATGTGAAAAAAAAATTTTGGACATAAAAAAAAAAAATAAAGTATAAACAAGCCGGACATACTTTGCACCACGGATATTCTTCGCTCCTTAGATCAGATACTCTTGATGAGTGTGTTGAAAATGACGACTAATATTGTTCTTTATATTACGAGTATCAACTTCTATCGTTCGGAATCATCTTATTGAAGAAATGATTGATCGTTTCTTTAAAATTCTACACACCAAGAGTATCTGACCCGAAGAGCGAAGAATATCCATGGTGCGAAGTATGTCCGGCTTATTAATATTATATCAACTATACTAACTATTATTTTTATAGATCATCTGGTTACAGGTATTTTTCCCGAATGGTATTTTTTTAAGTCCGTAAACCCGAAACTTTTTTTATTTAAACGTTAATAAAACCACCATAAATTAATTTTGATTCACCAAAAATTTTAATTTCAGCCATGATGGTAAAGTAAAATAAAATTTAAATATTGTTGCTACCTATATAATTTACAACAAAACGCACAATCAATAGCACACAAATAACTCAACGATTTCAACAAACAACGATTACAACGAATTTACGTGTATACATCAATAATAATAATATTATTTACACAAGCACACAGTGATATCGGTGGAAAGTACAAATCAATTAAATGTTCGTGTAGCGAAGATTTAGTAATTTTTTGTAAATACTATCTTTATCGCACGTAAAAAATAATTATTGATAGATTTAAATGTATAGCAAATATCAATAGCTGTATTTTGGTTATTGGTATAAAATAGAAAATATAGAAAATACCACATTGTAGCACCTCAGTTCTCGTAATAACAACATTAAAAAAAAAAAAAATTATGGGATTAATAACTGTAGGGAAAAAGGCATTCGGGAATTTCGATTCGGGAAAAACGGCGGGTACCGGATACCGGATACCGGGTACTGGATCATCTAGTTATTTGTGGTTTAGCTTATTTTTATCTGTTTGTCTATTTACTAAAGTTTTACTACACTGTCATTCATGACTATGATTTATTGAATTATTTACTATAATATAAAATGACTTCAACTTGAAGAAATGTCTTATAATTCGAAAAAATCCCGTGTTGGAAGTTATTAGATACACTTTTTTATGATCGCAATATAACATGGCAATTAATCAAAAAAGTACATTTTGTTTCTTTCACTTCGTTTGTGTTATTTACGTTCACAATGTCTGGGTACAATAATTGTTTAACTTGGTTACTTTACGTTTAAGTCGTAATAAAGTAAATATGGCAATATACTAGGGTGTACCTACAAAGAGTTATCGTTGTTTTGAAAATAATCAATAGTCATTTGGAATAGCGCATAATGTACAAATTTTCAGAGTTTAACAGTATAAATATACAATTTAAAATTCGTGTAAATGTACAGACTCGATTGATATATATTATGTCGTTCGGGTATTATATGTCTCAATTGATTTACACCGATGAAAACATTACTCATAAGTGGAAAATACTTTTTTGGAATAGGAGGTCGAGGCAATAACGTGACTAAATTTCAATTCGATGTTGCATCATTTTTATTATTTTGCCGAGCCGCCGCCGTCGCGTCGCCGTTTGAAGAGGGTGACGGAAAATTACATTAGACCCGAATTATTTAGGGTCGTTGTGCTCTGGCTACAGGATTTCAGAACCACGGTCAGCGGCGGCGGCGGCGGCGGTGAAGGGACAAAAGGTTGTACTAAGATTTCCCTGTTGCCGCCGCACCACCATCGGCATTGTTATTATTTGTTGGGTCCTAACAAACAATGTAAAAAAAAAAATAATAATAACTCCTGTAGATTTGACCAATTCGTCGTATACACACACATAATACCGTTTGTATCGTCGTCGTATGTTTACTGCGTAGTATATAAGGTACTCAGCGCTGGCAGATGAGAAAAAAAATAGTACCTAAAGAAAGAAACCCGTTTTTTGCGCACAAGCAAAAGGAGTTCACTCACCACCACGTTGCTGCATGGATGCGACGCGTGGTTCATACATTATTATTATTATATTATAGAAGGGCCAACGTATTTCTCGTACATATATTATACACAGGTACGTGCCATACGGGCAAATCATAATACAAGTATACATTTTACACATATAGGATACGATAGAAATAATGCACTGTATTATTATTTTAACTACGCCATTTTATAATAATTGATTTTGGATTAACGCGATGGAAACAATAATCTCCATTATTATATACAGTCGTAGGAAATGAAAACAGTCTTTTCAAACAACACAATACTTGGAACCATTCCATTAACACGACACGCAGTCCCGAAAAGATATTATAATAAGACGTGTAGGCATTATATACGATTCGTAACACAGAGTTCAAAACAATAAGAATTAAATACGACAAAAAAAAAAAAATTAAAACATCGAATTATAGAAACAATAACATTTAAATGTTGACGTTAAATAAAATCGCTGTACTTATAAAACACTATTCGAATTATAATTGCACCTTATAAGGATAAACCTGTAATTGTCGTATAAATTTTATAACACGTAAACTATTATACTTTTGTATTTGACTTTAAACAAATTATTAACAGCTCGTACGACCTAAAAATATAAATAAGTACCTACTTAAACAAAATATATGTAAATGAAAATCGCATAGGTTTCATTAATATTATAGCACCCAATAAGTCAGTAAATTCAAATTTACGCCTACATGATTCAGTAGAGTAGAATCAGTATAGCGAATAGAATAAATAGAATGCAAATATTTATGATAAAAAAAAATAATAATGATCGTCCACATTTACACCAGACAGCGGCAGTTGAAAAACTTTGTCTAATGAATGGAACGTTATCACTGCGAACGTAGGCGGCCAGACGAACATTTTAGTGAAATGTCGATGTAGGTACATCACATAAAGAATTTTACGACGTAGGTTTTCTACGCACATCTCAAAAGTTAATAATACTGCGTGTCCCACCCAACGCCATATCTCATCAGACAATGAAAATAATCAAATTCTGTTTTTTTCTTAGAGACTCTCTGGTACAAGAACCATTATTAATTCATATTTTAATTAAATTTGATGTTTTGGTAATAAAATTTAACAAATTATTTATTATTTTTAAAAAATTTAAAGATCGTCAATTTATTAGTTTGAAAAATTTTACGTTTTAAGATTTTATTTTCATTAAATTCATGATTTTTAATATTTTTTTAGTTTCGAGAATAATTCTTTATAATTTAATATTATATCACAGCAGTTACCGATCTTATTAGTTGTGTGACCCACCGATTTCCATATATATGCATGAAATCTATATTCATATAATATATACAATATGTATATATGAAGTTTAAAAGACTTATTCACGTAAATAAGTAATCGGAAAAACCATAAAATGCCTCAGTGCAATTTCAAAAATAGTCGGATAATCTTTCCGAACACATTCGAAACATAGTACAAAACCGAACCAAATTTGTGGTTTTAAAAAACAATTTTAATATCTGGTCACGTGACAGTTTATTGAACAAGTCTTCATTTGATCGAATTTTCAACTTTTTTAGGTAATCTTCTTAATTTTTATAATAAAGTTAAAAATATTATTATAAAATATAATGATTTCCTAGCTGGGAACCGTTGCCTAATCAAAAAACGAGACAATATCAAAACATTAAAATAAAATTATGAAGTATGGTATTATATTCACAATTTTACTGAAAACTAGAAACATATTAAAAATTGTAAGATTAGGTAATGAAACTAAAATAATGAAACGACAATATATTCAAAAAAATAAACTCTATAACAATGGCTAATATTAAAACTTTTAAAAAAAAAAAATTTTTAATTTACTTTCCAAAACATTATACCTATTGAACATTATATAAATTATAATATGAAATATTTGAATTTCTTGACCCAGTATGTCTTATAAAAAAAATAAAATAATAATAATTTGATTATCTTCATTACCTATCTCAGGAGATATCGTAATGAATAATCTTTGTATATATCTATCAAGGCTCGAATAGCAAAAAAAAATCATTTTAACGTTATTGCTGTTTAAGCGTTACTCATTTGTACTTATGCTTATCATTAATAGAAATTAAAACGTTGTTCAATTTTGGTGTTTAACAATTGTAATTTTAAATATAATTAATTTATTATAACATTAATCATATAGATATGACAATATAAGGTAGAAAAAAAAAATGAAAATTAATGTAAAATAATATTTTATTATTGCATTTGTTTCACAATTTATTTTGTTTTCTGATATATTACGTTTCATGTTTAATTGTTTCATCCACTTTTTTCGAGCCCTGACTTGTATAGTATATATATATATAATAGATTTTAATAGATAACAAATAAAAATGCAATATAACAATTATAAATATATTACAATAAACATATTTTTATACTTTATGGAATATTATATTATATTCAGGCAAATACATAATAATTCAATTTTTCACTTTTGTACTATGAGTCACTTAATACAATAGGGTCTGGGTGGGGTGGGGGCGATCGCTCTTATCGATGCCCTCCTGAATTATGTGCCCGATATATAGACGGTTATTGTTTGAAATTAATGCCAATAAACAAAAAAAGAAAATTTAATTTGTCTTCTCACATGTCAAATTTTCAAAATATTAATTAGGTAACTAAATTTTGCCTATATCTACTCATAAACGAAATGCATTTAAGTCATAGTCAGTAACTGATAAAAACTGTTGAATTCGATTGTTTTGCACGTGTGTTTCTACAAAGTCATTCATTGACAATGGAAAATAAATGTTCTACGTTACGAAATAGTCAATAAGCATAAATTATATCGCTTGAAAACAATAATGTCACGTTATATACCCGTTATCTGCACCTAAGTACTATACCTAGTTTTAAGTGGGTACATAACGATGGTATAATATAGAAATTTCTCTGAAGCTAAGTTATGAATGAATGATTATCGACCAATTATTTATAAAGACGAAAAAACGTACGAACATTATTCAAATTACTACTGTATACACATTTTTAAAATACTATACAATCAATATTCATTAATAAATAAGCTGTTAAACGATACCCTCTAACAGAGGTTATTAATACCTGCTACCTGCAATATTTCCTATTGGTTCGCTGACAATATATATTATCGTGTACCCGTATAACGTTAATCGATTTATACGAAAATTAAACTAGCCACGAAGTCACCAAGAGGATTAGCAGGTTGTATATTATGGCATCTCTTATATGACGAGCATGGGATGAATTAAATTCGACACTGTTATAGAATTAAAATATTACCACTACACAGAGTAATCGGTTAAACGTAGGCGTGGATATTGAGCGTTGAATGGGAGCCCACGTGGATGTTTTACACACACACGCAGAGGCCCTACTGACGATACTCGCACATTATAAATTATAATATTCAGCAGTAGTAACACATCAGTAGTATTCGTATTTTTTTACTATAGTAGTAGTTAACTGCGCACAATCACAGAGGTTTTGATAGCAATTATAATAAAATAAACAGCAATAAAATACATAATGAAACGACAAAATATCGTATCGAATGAATTGTTTACCTGTCAAACAACGGAAGAGTTTTGATTGAAGATTTGAAATCGGTGGAATAACGCGTCGCGCTTTTTCGAAAAAAAAAAAAAAACTTGGGTGTTAGAAAAAAGAACAAAGGAAAAACTCGGGGAAATATTACTACTAATCGTGTACAGAACTTGGCGGCGGGTGACAATACGCGCGAATACCACACACACACACACACACACACACACACACTAGTCTGCGAACGTGTGACGACGACCGTGTGCCGGCACGCGTTCGAATGTGAAGCGATTCACGCGCGCAAGCGATATTATAACCTCCTTACCGGCGGCGCGACGCTGGAAATAGAAACGGCCGTCCGTCGTGGTTTCACGCACTTTACCGACACACACACTCGGACCCCCGTTTCGCGCGCACCAGTCCCCGTTGCACAGACTATAGTAATAATAATAATAATATTAACGCAGCAAGCATCAGTAGTATTCGTATATTTTGTATAGTCGAGCACGCACGTTGTTGGAATACACGCCTTTATATATATATATATATATATATTTATAAAAGGTAGTAGTAATGGCGTGTACCTAGTGTGTGTGTGTGTGTGGTTGCGCGCGCAATATGGTGCTGCTCCCTGCGGCCGCGAGGAACGGGCCGACAAAACGTTTCGCCACCGAGCATCGCATCGCACCACGTCTCGTAGCACGTCTCGTTACCCCCTGGCGAAAATCGATTTTCACGTGCTCGCGATTCGCCGGCTCCACGTGTCTTCGTCACCGCGACGATGGCGATTCGTGTGCTGCACGTGTGCGTGTCGGCGTCATTCTTTTTGTCCGTCCGGCCCCGCGGGACGTCTCTCCGATGATTTCAACGCGCGCGAGCGCGTAAAGGCGCGTCCAGACTGGGGATGCCATACGTCCCATGTTTTGTGGTAATGTCCCGGCGTCCCCGTAATAGTTTCAAATTGATGAAATTGTCCCATATTTTGGAGAATATCTGTCCAGTATATGTCCCGTAATTAATAATTTTTAACCAAAAATACCAACTTTTTGAATAAGAAATATTATTTTATAGATAAAATTTTAATATCACAGAGAATTATTCTGAATTTGATGATGTTAAATTTAAAACCAGTGGTTGAGTTTGCACTATGTAAAATGTACATCAGGCACCCTAGATAGATTTTCAGTAGCATTAATTGTTTACAAATTAAAAAAAAACGTTTAGATATGTCAACCGTTAAATATATGATGACTAATTTGAAAATCAATACTCCAGAAAGTAATTTAAATATTACAGTCTCGAACTTAATTAATCATAAAAAAACAATTTTACTATAAAATTTAGTATTTGAATTAATAGATTTGTTATTTTGTTGTATAAATATTGTTTAAATTTGTTTTACAATTTTTAAGAAAACAATTTCTATTCCGTATAATATTTGTTCCATTTTATTACCAAAGAAATATTTTTCGGTTATCGTTAAATTTTTAATAATTTTTTTTGTCCCGTACTTTTATTTTTTAAATCTGGCATCCCTAGTCCAGACTATATGGTTTGAAAAGATTGGTTTGTTTTTGTGATCGCGTTGTTTGTCTGTTTGACGAATGGTTGTAAACATGACGCGCAATCTATCCAAACTCTGTAGGGAAGATTTAAATTTCTATGTTCGCTCCGTTTTTTGAAAACTATTTGTGGATAAACTGTTTCGATGTAGGGAACTAGTCTGGTCGAGCTAGTCACTGAGTGCGATTTCTAAGTTTTATAGTGTTTATTTGTTGAGTCCCACAAAAGTGGTATTTTTTCGATTTCACTAATAAACTTTAGAACATTTTCATTAGTAAATTCAAATTCAACATCTTCCATTTTACTATGAAGATGTAAATAACAATAACAAAATGAACACGTTACTACTACTGTCTCGCACTAAGGAATAAGAAATAATAGTAGTTTTGATTTGGAAATTGACTATCTGTTTTTAACATAAATATTCGTCAACAGACTGCTGTTGTTCATATACACAGCAAACATGGGGAAATTTAACAAACTGTCCAAATCGATAAAAGTATATCTTTGATGTACCGATTTTATAGCGAACCATACAAACCTCATGAAAATTATATTTGGCATGTTCGGGGTTTTTGGAAAAACTCGTCCACACTGTTACGTTTGGTTTGTCGTGTTCATGATCGTCGTGTTTGTAATGTTCGCGAATAGTCGCACCATAACACGTTTGGGTACATTGTATTGTACCAAAATAAATTAGTGACGCGTTATTACTTTCATATATTTTACAGAATATATTTTTATTCGATTAATTTTAAAATAATTGTGGTAATAAACTTACTAAATTTAAAACTGTTGATCACAACACACCTTCTCTCCCGTCGAGCCTCGAAAATTATAGATATTTTTACGTCTATATTGTATTTATTGCTTTGAAATCCAAATCGCAATATTGAACGTTGAAATACTAATCTAGGTAACACACTTATCCAACATCACAATTATTATAGCTTTTTTAGCTGATCTTGTGAAGGTATAGTTGGTCGAAAATAAAAATTATCTTTTCAAAACTTCATAAATCATATTATTACAGCGACAAAACACAAAGTTCTGCCAGTACTGTATAGTCTATAGAGTATAGAACAGCGGTTTCCAAACTATTTTTCTTCAAGCCTCCCTAAAAATGGTCATCAAGAAAATCATTCTTTACATCATAAAAAGCTTTGTCGTCAACTCCAGGATAATCCTATCTTATTTCGATCAAAAATCCTTAAAGTTACAATGAAGAAAATTTAATTCTTATTGTAAAGAATCAGATGAAATTTCGATTATTTGTATCTCTTCTTTACGAAATATGATGATAGATTTTCTCTATAACAGTTTGTACTGTATGATTTCTTCTAGAATAAATTTCATGATATTATTACTTTTATCAAGTAATCGAATGTTTCTTATAATATTTACATCGCGCCTCCCCTACCAGATGCTCGAGCCTTCCAGGAGAGGTGCGCCGCACAGTTTGGGAACCGCTGATATAGACTGTATACTGTATTAGGTACACCCAAACCTTTTTATATTTATGTACCCGAACGTGGTATATACATATTTATGTGGCGAACATTTACAGATAAAAATATTGCTATAAACCCAAACGTGCCACGCTGTGCACAGTGAACACGACGTGTGGGGCTCGTCGTCGTACCAACACAGATATCAGCATGGTGCCAGTGTCAACTGTACAGGAAACGCGCCGAGTCAACGGTAATAATAATAATAATTGTTAACGTAGGTATCCGCAGGAAATCGTGAGAAGTGTCTCGCCACTAGGATATAAGTAATAACTTACACCGATTTCGTGCGAGATCGATCACGCGAAAAGAACATACATAATGGCCAGGAACAACAGCAAAATCGGCCCAATACTTCACACCAGTGTTTCCCAAACTACGGTCCGTACGCATACCGCAAACGTTAATTAGAATACACAAAGTACCTATTTATAAAAATGAAAATACTGATGTAATATTCGTATTCAATGGAAAATACTGTTGATAATAAATACATTGTCGAAACAGTTATCGTTGAAAAGCAATTAAGATTACACTGACTGATCGCGTCGGTCAAACAACCGATATTACTATTATTTTTAATTTTAATTTTTACTATGGGATCTGTGATCATCTTTATTATCTGGAAAGGGTCCAGCAGAGAAAAAGTTTGGGAAACGCTGCTTTACACTATGCCCAATTTTGGCCGAATATTATTTTAATACCACTTAATTAACTATTTATCACAGTATAGCCGTATATTTAAACGACTGTATACATATGCCTGCGGCCTGACATTAAAAAAAAAAAGAAAATTCTTATTCTTTATTAACGGCCATTTGAAAACCAAAATTCTCCCGATAATTAATTAATCTCGTTTCAAAATAATAGTAATTATACAATTATTAAAAAAAAAATTGTCTTATTTTACTTTTATCAGTTTCAAAAACTGATGTTACATAAACATAACATTAGTATCAGTAGTGCGTTTAACATTTACGCGACCCAAATCAAAATACTTTTTCTTTGTGAAACAAATCATGAATCAGCTGTGTGTACATTTATATTATAAAACTATGTAACCACTAAGTCCTACCCATTTCTCAAATAAATATTTTCTTCTTAAAAAAAATATAATAAAAATAAGTATAGAAAGTTTATTTAGTAAAGTATAAGTATAGACAAGAAAGCGGACATACTTCGCACCACGAGTATTCTTTGCTCCTCGAGTCGGCGGATACTCTTGGTGTGTATATTTGTAGAAGTTCTAAGAAACGATAAATTATTTCTTCAATAATACGATTCTGAACGAAGGAAGTTAATAATATAAAGAACAATAAGAGTTGTCATTTTTAACACACCCACCAAGAGTATCTGACCCGAGGAGCGAAGAATACCCGTAGTGCAAAGTATATCAAATATATAATTGTTCGTAAAAAATGTATTGCACCAAAAAATTCGCAATAAAATTCTCCACCTAGGTACCATGGTTCATAAAGATCAATTGAACCCATTTGCGGAGCGAAGTGGAGGCGTCGATGAGCGTAACGAGTCGATTAAACATTCGGTGAACTAACCTTTGTTTTTATATTAAACGTGATATTAGATTTTGAAGAGAGCAAAGAAGCTCTAATGAATTTACAATGATGTTCATTTTTTTTTTCAGTTCTGTAAACAATTGCGTACAAAAAACTAATTCAAAAATGTTGATCAGCCACTTTTTGAATTAAAATGTACCTCTAGATGGTACTTACTACTTTTTACTCAGAATTTTTCGAAATTCGCATTATTTCAAAGGATTGACAATTGTCACTTTAATTATTGGCCATTGTTACTACCTTCTCCTAGCTTACCCTCCCAGCCTCCCCTAAAATGGCTGCCATGGAAACGTAGTTATTAATTTTACGTAGTTATTGTATAATAACTAAACTTCTGCTCAATATTGTTTTATTGAGGAAATGATTCTTTCTTAATCGTTTCTTTAAACTTCGATACACCCACCAAGAATATCCCACCTAGAAAGCGAAGTATATCCATGGTACGAGTATGTCCTGTCTTTTTTTACATAATATAAAGTATATGAAATTGCCGATTATCAAGTCAAAATGTCCCCACGTTACACAGCATACCGAAGGATATTTTTGATTTGCAGAGCAAAGCGGAGACGTTCCGAATTTTGGGCGAAAACGACTTTGTAGGTCGAATTGCGTGCGTGGTTTTTTCGCTCTTTTTTCCGCATGAAATTTGGGGGATGCCTTGCAACGTGGGGACGACATTTCGGCTTGATAATTGACTTGTTGTACGACGTGGGAACATTTCGGTTTGACAATCGGTAATAATCGATAAGCTCTTGAGTAACCAAAGACACGGTACATTATATTTTACCACGTTATACCGATATAAACTGTAATCGAACACGGTCCTCAACTTATGTACGTAATATATTATAATAAAAAGCATTTAAATTTCGGGAGGAAACAGGTAATTGCCAAGTGGACACAACTCGGACCCCCGTCGTTAAAAACCCACGGATGCAACTCTGATATGTCTTGAGAAAACCACAGCTGCCATTCGGACATGTCTTGAGAAATCTAAGGACACAATTCGGAAAAAATATCATTTTTGGACGCAATTCAAATGCTCTGATATATGTTAAGTAAAATAATTTTGTTACATTCGACGGTTGACTTAATTAAGTCTTATATTTTATAAGTATTAGGTATATTAGTATATGAACCGGTATATCGGGATGAAATTAATATATCCATTTCGAAAACCCGGGATGGAACTAGTATCTGTTTTAAATCGATTATTATGTTTGGGGGACGGAACTCGGATGCAGCTATCAGCAATGTAAACCGTCAACCACCTGAGCCCACATTAATTTGTATCGTGATATCGCAGTAATAATATATAGTGATGCAATCATAAATAATAAAAATATGGATAGGACCACGGACTAAAATATATATCTTAGTCCGTAGATAGGACAAAAATGTCCAGTGCAGAATGTACTACCAAGAAACAAAACAATTTAATAAAATAAAATTTTTCATTTTAATAATAGTTGTAAAATAAATAAATCAACAAGAGTTGTTAATAGTTTAATAAAAGCGGTATTTTTCCGATTTAAATAAAATAATATCCAAACGTAAACAAACGGCCTCAATTTCTTATCAGTTCAGGACCGCAAAATATAGTGGCCTCGATTGGATATGTCCCATCCATGTTTATATTATCTATGATAGGACATAAACGTCTTATTAGCAGTCATCAAGTGTTATGAAATTGAGGCCATTTATTTACAATATGATTGGTGATACCAGTGCTAAATGTACCATGAAGAAACAAAACAGTTAAATAAAATAAAAATTTTTGAAGTTTAAATCATTTTATTTTTATATTAATTGAAAAATAAATAAATCAACAAGAGTTGGTAATAGTTTAATTAAAGTGGTATTTTTCCGATTTAAATAAAATAATATCCAAACGTAAACAAACGGCCTCAATTTCTTATCAGTTCAGGACCGCAAAATATAATGGCCTCGATTGGATATGACGTCCCATCTATGTTTTTATTATCTATGGAAGCAATTGATGGTGTATGTTAATGGTTGCTATTCCTCGTGGGCTGTGACTGTTTGTATACAGACGTACGAAATATATACGGAAACGATGCCGTCATCGGGGAAATCTAGTGCCCCGTCGATTTCACATGCAAATTGCTTGTGGCCACGTGTTTTCCGATAATTTGCACGTGCACGTTCTGACATATTTTTTCCACCTGTGACGTCGTTCAGAAAAACGAACGTCGTAAAACGCTGCACGCACGCACGCACGACGATTTCGTACAAAGGCATAATACGTTAAGACGAAAGAAGGCTATTTTTTTTTTATAAAATAAAAAATAATAAATAAAATACGCAGTTGATTTATAACGGTTATTATATCAGTTGATATATAACTGCTAAATGATGATTACTACCCCACCCCGTCCCAAGTGGTGAAATATTCTAGGAAAATACTGTGTAGTAAATAATACGCTGTGGTTTAAAACCCAAGTTTTAGTTGGTTTCAAATAAAAGACTACGATAACTTGGGCGGAAATTACAAATGACTTTTCGTTCATTCGTGTATATGCATTCGTAATGATTTGTTTCTGAGTTATCCGCAGAAACATATGCGAATTCAGTACTTTGTCAATAACGAATCTTGTCACAGAAAAGTTCAAAATTTTACATTTTACATACTGTTTAATAAATTTTGCATATCTCAACTCTTAAAAAGCCGGACATACTTCACACGATGGGTGTTCTTCGCACGACCAGCATTCTTCGCACCTTGGGGGTGGGATTCTCTTGAAGGGTGTATTACATTTTAAAGAAACGATAAATCATTTCTTCAATAAAACGATTCTAAGTGGAACTTCAGATGATACAAGATAATTTTACTTAAAAATTATAAAGTTATTAGCATTTTCAAATTGTATATTTTAGGCATTTATTACTCGTTTGAAAATTGAAATATTTTAAAAACCCCACATAGAAACACAGATAATAACCTTACCTTTAAATCTGATATTAGGTCAACTCACTCTAATATTAAACCTGTTGATGTAAAATTAATTGCACTGAACGCGAACTTTATATATTGTATGTAGTAAGACGAAGACAACACATACCATACGGGTGTAGTGTCCTCTTAATGCGATTGTTTTAAAACTAAAAACTACTTTGTTTAAACAAATTTACTTATTAATGTGTGATATAATATAATAATTATAAAAAGTAATTCAATATGAGCCAATGAACTAAAATCGCTATTTGAAAAAAATTCCAAAATTTTTTTTTCACATTTTCAAAATTTTGTTGTGCCAAAATATTTCTAATATTATTGTTTATCTATTGATAAATTTTTATAAAGTTTGGATCAAAAAATTATGATTTCCGAGTCTTTTTTGTCAAATTTTGGATAGTTTTTCCCCACAAAAAAATGAAAGAATTGAGAAATTCAAAAAATGACCTCTCTAAAGTACTATCTAGAGGCAAATCCAGTTTCAAAAAGTTGCTGTTCGAAACTTTTGGACAAGTATTTCCATACAAAAAAGTGTTCACAGAAAAAAATAAATAAACATCATTGTAAAAACAATAGCTTTTTCGCTCACCTCAGAATCTAAAATACAGATGAGGAATATCGCTATACGTTGGTTCCACTCAATTCGCAAACCTCTCAAAGTCATAGGAATCTTTTGACAAAACAAAATATTGAGCGTATTTTAAAATTTCGAAAGTTATAACGTTTTGATTGAAAAAAAAAAAAATGTTTATTTTACGTAAAAAACACCAGTTTAATATAAATTCTAAACTCAAATGGTTATAAAATCTAAACATCCCTATGATTTTCTAAATTTCTTCAGGTTTTTGGACATTAATTATGTGAGTGAAGTTATGTTAAATTTTATGCTAATAATATCAATAATTAAAAAGCCGGACATTGTGGGTATTCTTCGCTCCTCAGGTGAGATACTTTTGAGAAGTGTGTTGAATTTTATAGAAATTATAAATCATTTCTTCAGTAAAACGATTCCGAGCAGAGCTTCAATTAATTTTAGATAACAATAATAATTGTCAGTTTTATAATGAGTAGGTAGTAGGTATGTTTAACAATTATTAAATATTTACATTTTATCCGAAATTCGTCTATGATAAGATACTATCGACGTTTTCATGATTTAAGTAATATTATTTTTGAAATGGGTAATCAGTGTTAATTTCATTATTCGTGTAAATGATTAATATTGTTGTGTTTTGAAGTTTGAGGTTCTTAAGATAAAAGTTTGGCACAACTGATTTTAATAAAAAGGTAAATACAAGTTGACTTATATATGAGTAAACTGGTATTTTATTGCCATCCCTAAAAATAGTATATTGAATATGTAACGTAATAATTAGGAAGATAAATCTGCCATTATTTGGATTAACAATCATTTGGGTCATAATTATTAAATTTGAACGCTTGTAAAAAATTATTCAGAAGGCAAATTTTCATGAAAATTATGCCACGTGTAGAAAAGCACGTAAGGTCTTTTGGTAAAAGAAATACTGACCGTCTTTTAAATTTCAATAGTTATAACGTTTTGTATTGAAAATAAAATTATTATTATACCTAAAAATGACCAGTTTCATACAAATTTTAACTTAAAACAGTTATAAAATCATAAGTTGACAATTGATTTTTAAAATTTTTGAAGAGTAATAAGAAACATATGTGTGTGGGATTCTGTTAAATTTTTAGCTAATAATATTGAGGATTAAACATTTTATTTGATAAAACCTAACAAAACACAAGATAATGCCAAAATACTATATCTACTAAAAAATAGTCAAATTTCTTGAAAAAAGTCCGTTTGTACTACACTACTATTGATAATGTGTAAAAATTTGAAGTCCTAGTCCTATTAGTTTCAGCGTTAAAGTTATAAAATTAATAAAATTGATTTCATGAAAATCTCATTTCCGTCATATTTTGTTGATTTTACTCAATTTTTCGACAGATTTTCCTTGTTTTTGGAAAGAGTATTGAGAAATTTGAAAAATAACCTCCAAAAAGTACCAATTAAATGAAATTTTCAATCTAAAAAGTTATTGTTTGAAACTTTTGATTAAGTATTTCCATACGAAAATGTGTACACATTAAAAAAATAAAAAATAAGAAATAAACATCATTGTAAAAACATTAACTTCTTTTTTTAGAATATAAAATGTTATTAGATAAAATATAACAAAACACAACTTAATTCGAAAATGCTATATTTACCCCAAACGTAATCAGATTAAAAACAAAAAAAACAATAAATCAGTCAATATGTTACTATTGTTGATAATCGGTGAAAATTTCAAATTTTATTTTTATTAGTTTTGGAGTTATGGTAAAATTAATAAAATCGATTTCATGAAAATTTCATTTATTTTTCATCAGGTTTTCTTAGTTTTCAGAAAAAGTGCTGAGAAATTTGAAAAATGATCTCATTAAAGTACAATTCAGGTGTTATTTCCAATCTTAAACGTTACTGTAAAAAAATTTTGGACAAATATTCCTATACGAAAACGTGTGCAAATAAAAAAAATAAATAGTATCATTGTGGAAACACTAGATTCTTTGATCCACTCAGAACATAAAAATCAGTCCAGATTAAAATATAATTACAAAAGCAACAAATTATTATTAAAATAAACATAATGATAATATATTATATTTATGTGATGAATACCACAATCATATTAAATTAGACAATATTTTGACTACAATTATTATTGTACTATATCTAGTTAACTGAAGTAATTTAGCTGTAATCCAATTTTCGATTACATAAGGTACCATTTACTGTTCTGAAAAGTTTTACCAAGCTATTTCAAAACCCTTAGATCTTATACTTCGTATAATGTTAAATTATTCAGCTGACGCGACTCGGGTTTAAAATCGATGATAATATACTGAGGTATATGGGTGTTGAAAAAAAAATATTTTTAGGGGAAAAGGCGGAATACGATATTTTTGAACACAACAAAGGGAAGCCACGTTTAGTGGAATATCTGAAATTTAAATATACCGAATATACTTAATAGAATAGTTCATAATTTAGCAAGTAAACAAGGCGACACCAATGTCATCCAGATCAATCATTTTGTCGCCAATTCGATTATATTTTAAAAGACCGGGTGACTTGCGTTTTTCTGAATTTTGAAATTCTGAAAAAAAAAAGTTGTATTTAATAACAATTTATAGATGGGGAGCAGCCGGTGCAAGAGATGGGCGAACGAACAATGTTAAATAACAATAAAAGTAATAAATTTAATATGAAAATTTAAGCTATTGAAAAAATATGTACAACTACCTAATAATTATTTATTTTATTAAAATCAAAAGATATAGATTTTGAACGATGCAAAGATTGTATTAGTTTTACAAAGTTATTTTTTTTTTAATGTCGGTTGTTATTTCAGTTGTTACACTGACATCTACCTCGGACATCTAGCCGATACTTTCGAAAGATTGTTTTTCGATTTTCATAAAACTTCATCCACTGAGTAAGGAAAAAACCTGACAAAAATTATGAAAACCCATTTTGATTTACAACTACTCGTTTTTCACGAAATAGATATTTGTCTTTATTTTTGATAAAACATTTAGTATAATAATTAATAACTGTTGTGTGCTAAAATATCCTACAATTGTTTATAAAAGTTATTTACACATTTAAAACTTAGACAAGTTTTAAAACAATATTATTCTTATTATTTTCCAATGAAAATATTGAAATATTTTTTATTATTTTTGAAATTTGTAGAAATAGATTTAGTCTTTAATTCAATGTTATATCATACGACATAATAGGTTTTAGTTATTATTGTTAATTTAATAAAAACGGCGGACGTAGATCTCACCAAGGGTATTCCTTGCTCCTTGAACTGGTTACTTTATGCGTGGGTAGGATTTTAATTTAAAAGCACAACTTAATAACCTACTCAATTATGGTAATAGAATGAAAAATCGAGCGAATTTGGTATCGTGAAGTACATACAATAATAGTAGTTTTACTAGGGTGAAAATACCGCTGTTCAATTTGTACCAAACAATTAATATTATTATTATTATTATTACTTAAGTAGTAAAATTAAAATTTTTAGTCATTTTTTTTTTTTTTGTAAGTCTATTATCAGGTGTTTTTTTTAACTAATCAATACTCAATATACTAGCTATTTCTTGTAATAAAAGACAAAAATGAAATAAGCAAATACCACTATTATAAGTTATGGACTGTTTAAGAAATATTTTCTTGTCATCCAGTAAACATTTCTTAAAATATACACTGAAACATAATAAAAATATAAATCAATTAAGAATGCGCATTATTTAGTTGCACGTTGGACTATTTCAAGTATTACAATGTCAGTAAAAATAATATGCAAATTTGTTTTACGAGTTCAAATCGTATTTTCTTAGGCCAAAATTTCGGCGGATGTTTAATCACCTTCCTCCTTATACCGACGTTCGTAACACTAGCCACTTAGGTATGGCATCTGGACATACTTAATCTTCAAGTGGGAGGGCGCATTGATGGTCCTCGACCACAGCTAAAAGGCAAATAACATATAGCAAATAACATCTAATATAGATGTTATAATTAGGGCCCGGAAGTTCATGCACAAAAAACTTTCAAAATATGAACTTAAAATCGCTAAAATATGCATTTGTTTAAAAAAAAAAGAAAAAGAAAACGTTAAATTAGTTTTGTTTTCGGTAAAAATCATTAAATCATAATATTATTATGAATACTTGGAATAACCTGTTGAATTCTTTCACAAATAATAGTTCTTCGGATCTATTGTCAGAGGAGTATTCGAGCATATTATGACGATTAAAGTTTTAATTACATATAAATAATAAAAAGTAATAAATTATGAAAATATTTAATATAATGTTTTTATTTTAAATTGGTGACGTTCTTATAAAGACAATTTTTTAAACAAATATTTTTAATATCATATATTTTCAAATATATTTTAAAATATGCTCAAAGCCCGACATTTTCATGAAATATTAATAAAAAAATATATATATATCACTAGTAAAATGCAATAAAATGCAGTTAAATGCAATTTTATCTTAAAATATGCATATTTATGTAAAAAAAAACTCAAAATATGTGAAAATATGCAAAATAAAATTTTATTTTTGAAATAGTTAGATTGTGATTCAAATTTGCGGCACGTCCAGCAACTTTTTAATGCACTTAGTAAAAACATGCAAATGCATGAACTTCCGGGCCCTAATTATAATGGCTGTAAATGTAAAAACTAAAAATCATTCTAATCACACGATAAATTACTAACGATAGAAATGTGTGAAAAAAATGAATTACATAAGACTAATACTCGGGGTGTACTAAAATTTTCGTATTTTACTAACGACGAATTAATAAAACGAACATTATATCAATTTGTTATGGCGCATTGACATTTTGACGTCGCGTTATTCTGACGGACGCGAGTACTATACAAATTATAATGATGCGAGTAGTTCACGAAGCTATTAAAAAAATATTCACGTTGTCGAATTTATATACCATACGTACACGTGCGTAACCAGTTATTTAACTGCACAGTAAAATATAATGAATTCGAGCTTACGTGTTGTAATTATTATGGTCGGGACTAGAACCAGATTTTGGAGAGGACAGAGCACGCACTGTTTTTTTTTTAAATACTTTCGTTCCTATACAGGGTGTCTCGGTATGATTTGACAAATGAAAATAACTTTTGTTCTATTAATAATTTTCCATTTTTTTTTTTTTTTTTTTTTTTTTTTTTTTAATATTACTACAGCATTGCGCTACAACAATAACGTATAATTTTTTTTTAGGACCCAAATTTTCAAATTTGAAATTTTTGTCTACAGATTTAGAAAAAATTTAAAATATCCATTTTGTGAACCTGATTTTTTGGAAAATATTGGTGCTTTAATCTCTAAAAAAAGCGGACATACTTCGCACGATGGGTGTACTTCGCACGACAGGTGGTATTCTCTTGACGGGCGTATTATATTTTAAAGAAACGATAAATCATTTCTTCTTTCTTAAAAAAAAAATAAACATCATTGTAAAATCATAAGCTTCTTCACTTCGTTCAGAATCTAAAAAAATACACAAATTTGTAAAACTAATAAAATAAACATAATTGTGAAAACACTAGCTTCTTCACTTCGTTCAGAATCTTAAATCTGAAGATGAGAAATCGCTATATTAAATTGAAAAATTAAACATGAATATTTAACGAATATTTTAATATTTATTATTTAACGAATTAACTGCGCCACGACGATGTGCGATGTCATAGAACGTACGCCATAGAACACATGACATAAAGCGTCTAGCGCAGGGGTTCCCAACATTTTTATTCCACGTCTCCCTTTCACATTTTTAAAAATCTCATTCCCCATTGAAAATTTTCAAAACTCTCATTCCTCTTTAAATTAGAGTATAGATACTTTTTTGTGAGCCATATAAATAAGTTATACAAAATAACTATATTATACGTTATAAATTATTATACAAATATTGACTTTTATTTTTTTATTTTCATTATTTAAAAAATTAAGTATAAATCAACTTCCTAATTAATATTATTTAAATATTAAAACAGAAATAGTAATACAAAATAAATATAATATAAGTAAATTTAATTAATACTTATTATTTTAACATAAAATATTTTCATAATTTAATCATCACTATTTTCCCCATATATGTAGTGTCTAATTTCCCTTTTAAGAGAAATCTCCCTGCTTGGAAACAACTGGTCTAGCGTTAAGTGGTTCCAGCAATGTGATTTTAAACCATTTAACCCCTTAAGGGTTGAGTTTTCATAAATCCTCTCTCAGTGCACCCCTACATGGTTATACGAAGATACTGTGAAAATATCAAGGAAATCGGTACGTTAGTTTTGGCTTTACATTGATTTTATTCTCAGTCAGTCAACACAAAGTCTCTTGTATAATATTATTATACAGATTACAAATTGATAGATAATATGCTGCATTTAAAGAGCGAGGAAGCACTGTGCTACGACGATATTGTTATTGATGCCATATTATATTATATCTAGCTGCAGCAGTTATTAGGTGTCATATTGTTATTTTATACGCATTGCATGATAGCAGTGTGTATACTGTCACAGTAATAAATAATGGACTCGACTATACTTATAATAGAATACGTGGGAATGGGATGAGATTAAAAATAAAAAATAAGTATCAAAACATAAACCCACGGAATTAATATTACGTCGTTGTTAATACTTGGCGGGGCGATTAGCTATTTTAATTCAAAAACCGTATAAAATATTACCAGTAAATTCACTTGTTGCTGCGCTATAGATACTTGGCATTTGGCACTTACTCTGTTGCACTGATAGCACGCAATACTATATTATACAAAATTCTTGTTTTATTAGTCATTACTCATTACTTATTACCTATTTTTTTCTTGTAGTTCCTATTCGTTTTGGATATTTGAAATTATAATAGCTATTGATCTTTATCTAGCGATGTACGAAATAATTAATTTGACTTTACACTAAACCAGTGGTCGACAAACTCATTGGTCAAAAAGCCTTAGCTGCAGTCATTAAGATTTTTTGACAGCAAAATGTATTTTTTTTCAAGAATCATGCGTTTAGGAATTGGATTTAACTTGCTACTAACTTTTAAAAAAGCCTAACATACTTCACACGATGAGTATTATTCGCTTCTCGGGTGTAAATCTCAAGTTGGTATCTTGAATATTAAAGAAAAAATAATCATTATTATTACGTAAATAATAACTGTCAGTTTCATAAGAAATAATAATAATGATAATAAATAATGTATCACATAAAAAATTGAGAAAAGAAAAAATGATTTTGATAAGCAAAAAAAGTGTTTAAAAAAAAAATCACAAAAATCAAAAGATATTCACATAATAAAAATCTTCTTTCACCTAAATATACTTCATATTATTGTCTATTCATATCAAAATTTTCATAAATTTTGAATTAAAAAAAAAAATGTTTTATAGGCGTTTTTGTCAAACTTAAAGTAGTTTTACTGATATCAAAAAAAATTGTTACATGGACAAAAGTAATATAAAATGACTACTAAAATGTACAGTATTTTTTTCACATAAATGAAACATTATTCAACTAATTCTATTGAAAATTACAAAAGCGCGTACCCAGCCTATGATTTTCTCGATCGATTAATACCTCATTCGATCAATTTTGTCCATTTATTAAACCTGTAGCCTTTATTAATGAAAGCCAAAATATTTACTCGGTATAAATGGGAATATTTGGTTTTTGGTATGTATACACACATTATATACTTGTTGAATATTAGCTAAACTTTGCCATTTTTTTTTTTTTTTTTTTTTTTGTTTTTCGTTGGAATACTACGAATAAGAGTACATAATTTATGTTCAATTAAAGCTTGGTTAGGAACTAGTAATTTTTTACCGTTTCCTCTAATGACAGAGGTAAATGGAATGCCCTTATTATGACTTTTTGATTTATCATAGCATTTGTAGGTTGTTTACGATCGGCCACAGAACTCATTTTAATGACAAATTGAAATGTTTTGGCTCGCTATATAAGCTGTATATTCTTTCAAAATGAGAAAAAACAATGTGAGAAAAATGTCCAAAATTTTTTTTCACATTTTCAAAATTTTCTTGCGCTAAATTTTTTCTCATATTGTTGTCTCTCTATGTTTAAATTTTCATAAAAATTAGATCAAAAAATGATGCTTTCCTAGTCTTTTTTGTCAAATTTTAGATAGTCTTACCGAAATTTTGAAAAAAAAATGAGAATTTCAAAAAATGGCCTTTTGAAGTACCATCTAGGCGAATTCGGTTTCGAAAAGTTGCTGGTCGAATGTTTTGGACAAATATTTCCATTCGAAAAAGTGTTTTATGGAAAAAAAAAAATAATAATAAATATCATTGTAGAAATACTAACTTCCATAGGCGCAAATAGGATGAAAAATTTGGGGGGACTGATATTTTTTTATTCATTTTGATAAGTATAGTCGTATAAAATATTTTCTGAAGTATATAATATGTATAATGTACCTATTTTACCTACGCTTATTTATCGTACATCTATATAATGAAAATGTATTTAAGGATCAAGGATTATATCAAAAAAACATTGAAATACAATTTGTATTTCAACATAGATTAATAAAACATAGGAAAATATTGTGATTATTAATAATTTCACAATTAATAATTGTTTCATATAGTATTATACAATATCACTCAATATCATAAAGTAATATTCATTGTTACACCATAAATATTTTTATATATACATATTCAAATATCATACATTTTGGGGGGTCTAAAAATACTTTTGAGGGTGCTAAGCCCCCCTAGCTCCTTATCTATTTGCGCTAATGCAGTAACTTCGCTCAGAATCTAAAAAGAAGAGGTAATCCCTCCTCCGTCCCCCCTCAATTCAAGCACTGCATCAGAAGAACTGAAAACATTAACACGTGGATTATTGATGCATACAACAGTTGTAATGCTATTAAATTAATGTACAATAAGGAAATGCGACCGTACATTTTTCAAATACCTACTATTTGCCCGCATGTGCGCACAAATATGTATACGTATTGCTCATCAAGAGTTCAAAATGTTAATACTCGTATAATATAATATAAGTGCACGCAATAATTACATTACATACACACACACGCATTTCATACGAATGCGGCGCTGATAGCGTCCGCTTTTTTTTCGATTGGCGTGCGCCATCATCACTTGTTAGTGCGTTTGTTACACAAACATTTCGTAGGTTTACCTAGTATGATCGTGTAATATATGCCTCTATGACTTTATCATACTTTATGCGTTCACTGCACACAGCGTTTTTATACTACGATTTACAATTCATATTTACAATATACACAAATTATAAATTATGACTAAAGGCCAAAGGGTATTGCACTTTGATGTACGCGCGCTCGGAGTCGGTCAAACAAAAACGTATAGATCAGACAGATGCCTTCCTGTATAGTTCCTATTGTACTATTATTATGTTATTATGTAATGTTTGTGTAAACCTACACGAAAAATGCATAAACAAGTGCGTGTAGCTATTACGTATAATAATTGTTGTGCGTATTATCAATGATTTTAAAAATGTTTTTATTATAAACGTACTGTCAAGTATTCGAAATTGTCACGTGTGTTCACAAACTGTATATCAGATCTATAAGCTTTGAGTTTTAACACATTATATAACTAAACGTAGATACTCTCTTCTCTCCTGCTCTCCTAGTCAAGAACACCAGAAAAACGCTGAAATTTAACAAAAAGCCAGACATACTTCGTAACATGGATATTCTTCGCACCTCTAGTGCGATACTCTTGGCGGGTGTGTTGAATTTTAAAGAAACGAACAATCATTTCTTTGATAAAACTATTCTGAGCGTAGTTACTCCAGTTAGTATACAACAGTACTTGTCAATATATTTAACAATTGTTATTTAATAACAGAATAATCCGTGTGCGATTGCCAATTCATTATTAATAATCGAATTTGTATAAGTTACATAATAATAAGTACTAGTATCGAAATTCGACCAGAATAACAATATTAATTCTTTGTTGTGTGATTATATACTAACCTTACAAATTATACTAATATACACGCATTGAAATTAAATTTTGGACAGAAATTTATTTTTTTACTCACAACATTCACAAAAAACGAAAAATTTGAAATTACAATAAAATAAAACAACATAATAAAATAATAAAACGGTTCTAATTACCGTAAATCAATATTAATTCACTATAATATTATAATTAGTATTAATATTTATCGTATGACGGTCACCTCTGGTGAGTTGGTTGAAAAAAGTGCAAAAAGATTAGTTTACCGGGTTAAGATTGAACCCGTTATCGTTGCATTCCGCAGTTATCACTAGACTACAAGAACCAGTGGTGGCTTTAGGGGAGGAGCTATGGAGACAATGGTCCCATCCAGGCACAGATCTAAGGAGTGGGCGAAAGGGTTTAAACACCCCCCCTTCAGATCTGTTTTATAATATAAAAATATTATTTTATACCCACAACTAAATTATGTACATGCATATATCAAAAAGCCAAACAGGTTGAGAATTTTCTGGTAAAAAAATGTCCACTGGATAATGAATTATAGGTTTAATAAGTAAGGCTAGGGACTTATAGGAGTTAACATGTTTTTCAAAAATCATTCAAAACATAACTGAGTAATATAGAAATGCATTTCATAACACCAGGAGTTGTATGCAGTTCTCTTTGATTTGCATATTTTGCATATTTAGCCCTTTTTTTGATATAAGTGCATATTTCACATATTTTTCAATATTTAATTTGAGTTTTCTTGGTACTGGAAATTTTTTTACTGAATACCTGAAGAGATTGAATATTATTTGATATTTTTATTTGTTTAAATGTAAGCTTAAAAAGAATAAAGATTAAAAAAAAAAAAAGAAATTTCATAAATAATAGAAAAAGAATTAGTAATACATATTAAAATACATTATACAATACAATTTTTAAATATTTTGAGTTTTTACAGTTAAATTTATGTTTTATGAGAAATTATTTTAGCATTTTTGCATATTTTTAAAGCATATTTCGTAAATTTTATTGCATATTTGGTACATTTTCAGAGCATAGATGCATACATATTTTAAGTTTTTTTTAGAGCTATAAGTCCCTAGCCCTATTAATAAGGTTTTGAATGAAAAAAACATTATTTTACGTAAAACTGACCAGCATTTTAACAGATTTTAACTGTAAATCTGTAATAGATTATAATTTATAAAAAAAAAATATAATTATTAATGATATTTGTGATTCAATCAGGTTCATTAGGCATAATAAATGATTGGTTACATTTTCAGCTTAAAATATCAAAAATACTCAGAACAAGAACAACAAAAAAAAAAAAAATTCTTTGATTTTGTGATAATATATTTCATTTCAACGAAGTTGAATTACACTTCATCAGGCCAAAACGTTTTCGGCGTCGGACCTCGTTTTTCGTCTCGCATCGCGCCCACGCGCTACTAGAGGTCAACTCAGTTTAATTGCGCACATTATATACGACGATGGGCACCGTCGCCGCGGCCGTCGACAGACAATAACGGCACTATAGCGCGGATTAATAGCACAATGTCGTAGGTCGATTTTATTGTATTATACACTGTATATTTTCGGCCACTTTTGCGCACACCACACATGGTTGCATTATGTGTGCTTAACACCTATAGTGCAGGGGTGGCCAAATTGTGGCTCGCGAACCGCATGCGAGCTCTTGTCGTGGTTGCATGTAGCTCTCATTCTATTTTCGAAAACAATAATAATCTTATTCCATAATATAATACTTTTTATTCATCACAATTTTAAATTTTGAATTATGACTTTAAGTGTATAGAGTTTGAATTTGTATTGACATTGTACAATTGTAGAGATGATATATATTTTTTTATACCTTTTACATATTTCCATGTGTTTCTGATCTGGTTACATTGAAGTATGATCGACTCAGAGTTTTTTTGATCTTTAGTTAAATATGAAAAATAATTGAATTTGGTTATTTTCATCATCAATTTTAAAACGATTCACAAGATTCCAAAGATTGATTTTTAATTATGTGCAATTATTATTAATTATGCACAGTTATTTATGTTTGGGTTCTTCAAAACAGAGATATTTTTACGAAATTCCATAACAGAATGACGGTTATTTTTAAACTTTTTAGACTAAAATCCTAAAAGTTCTATTTCGTGAGTTGCCTTAACTATTGCAATGAGATTCAATACTGGACATCTGTTTTCATTAACATACACTAAAAATGAATTTAAAAGACTTTTTTTGGCTCTTGATATAATTTAATTTATCCGTGCGGCTTGTGAACATAATGTTCATGTTGGCCACCCCTGCTATAGTGGTTTAACAGCTAGTTGAATAGCCGCAGACAGGGATTGAGACTTCACACCGGACCGGGAAAATTAATATGTGTCGGCCCACTGGAAGATTCGTATTTGGTAAGAAACATGCAAATGTACCTTCACATATATAAAATTAACTTATAGGTATAAATATATATTTCAATATACAAGATGATTCATTTAGCATGCTCAACCCCATTTTATGGCTGTGAAAATGAAAAAATTTTTTTTTTGAAATCTTCAAATTACTATAAAAACCATGTTCTTCTTGACTTATTTTTACGTTACCTTAAGAATGTTCTGTGGTAACACAAACTTTTTTTCGAAAAAACACCCCACCCTCTGTTTTAACTATGGAATTTTATTCGGGTAATTTTTCTGTGAATTTTCGACCTAATTAATTCACAATATCGTAAACTATAAATTACTCTTTCGAGTTATGATATTATTACATCAAAATTCACAGAAAAATTATCTGAAAAAAATTCCGTAGTTCAAATTGGGGGAGGGGGTGCCATTTGTAAATAAAAAGTTTGTATCACCACAGGACATCCTTAAGGTGACACGAAAAAAAAAATTATGTAAAACATAGTTTTATAGTAAATTGAACATTCCAAAAAAAAATTCTAATCTAAACAAAGAGAAAAAGCATATGATTTTACAATGATGTTTATTTTTTATTTTATTTTTTTGTGAATACTTTTATGTATAGAAATAATTGTCCAAAAGTTTCCATTAATATCTCCATAGATCCAAAATTACACCCAGATGGTACTTTAAACAGGTCATTTTTCAAATTTCTCAATATTTTTTTCAAAAACGCCGAAAATCTGTCAAAAAATTGCCAAAATAAAGCAAAATATGCAATTATCGGAATATTCGTAAAATTGAAAATTAATTTTTAACATAACTTCAAAAATAATGCAGGTAGAATCTTGAAACTTTCACCAACTACTAAAAATATTCACGAAAATACTTCATAATAATTTAAAAATATTTGATCTATTTGGAGTAAAGTACATCATTTTAAAATTTTGGAAATTTCTCGCTTTTTATTTGAATTTATGTAATAAAAGTTTTTGATTCTTGATATTAAAACTTGAAAATTCAATATAATTTCACTCAAATATATATCTAATTGACCTAAAAATATCTCAAAAGTTTGTAAATCAACTTTTTTCTTTACAGCCGTTTGAAGTTAGGATCTTGATGAAATTTGTGAGTTTTACCTAAAATTATACACATTAACGTCTTTAACGTACATTAAAGAAAATTGGTTGAACTGATTTATTCAGATTTGAATTGCAACGGTAAAGGGTTCGATTCTTACCTGGTAAACTAATAATTTTTTTGCACTTTTTTCAACCGTGACTAACCAGAGGCGACACGATAAATAATATTAGTACTAAAATTATACTATAACGAATTAATGTTGATTTACAATAATTATTAGAGCCTCTTAAATTTTTTTTTTTACTATGACGTTTATATTTTATTGTAATTTGAAATTATTTATGGAATATTCACTAGGAGTAGGGAAATATATGAAAAATCAATTTTCGTTTAATAAAAATAATAAAATTATTTTTAGTTCAACATTTAAGTTCAATGCGTGCATATCAGTATAATAATATCATGTAACATCAATGTATAGTGGAGTGCGGACAAGCAGGCCACGACCCTTCGGGAATTTCCTGATTGTCCGATGACTCAATCCGTCCCTGGTCGTAAATATTTATCACATTATTTTCGTATGATGTAAGTACATGGTATTCAATTATACGGCTTCAATTGTACGTAATTTGTGTTCGATGTTGGTGTACACTAGTACTACACCAGTATACCGCTAACATAAAATTATTAAATAAATGTTTATGGTTTGTATTTAATATTTTTCGTATTTAATGAACTTCAATTGCCTATTTTGATTTTTTATCATCCATCCCGAACGTAGGCGTAGGTGAAGAGGAGATTTAAGGGGTTCAACCACTCACAATCACCTATCCAAAAAATGTATACCTATCTCTATCTAAAATATAGTAATATAATATTACGTAGTACAAAACACTTTTCTTTATTGTCAAAAAATTGGTCATCAAAATAACTGCTTATTCGTTTATACATACCTGTATTATCTCTGTTTTATCAGGTTTAGTAAATACCTATTTAAAATCTAATTATAAAAAATATTTATACAAACGAGGTATTTTCAATTTTAGATTCTGGACGAAATGAAGAAGATATAATGTTTTTACAATGATGCTTTTTTTTATTTATTTTTTTTTTTTTTATGAACACTTTTTCGTATAGAACTACCTATCCAAAAGTCTCGATCAACAACTTTTTGAAACCGGATTTTCTTCTAGTTAGTACTTCAAAGAGAACATTTTTTGAATTTCTCAATTGTTAAATTCTTTTTTTGGAAAAACTACCCGAAAAAATGACAAAAAAGATACAGAAACCATCATTTTTTGATCCAAACTTTTTGAAAATTTAAACATAGATAGACAATAATATGAGAAATATTTTGATATTTTTCCAACACTTTTTTTTCTTATCAATTATTTTTTCCTTTTTTTTATTTATTAAATTTCGGTATATTACTATCAAAGTTAATTGGTGGAAATATTAATTCTCTACTGTTTTTTACGCTATTTTTATTTATTTATTTTTTTTTTTCGTTAAAACTTAATAACTTACATCAATTCAATGAAAAATGTATAGGTACTTAAATAAAATTATAAAATATTCTATTCAAATTTTTGGTAGAGATTTTTACGCTTGGATAAACTATTGGAGAGTTTAAAAAAATACCTCTTTTGAATTCGGATGTAGTACAATATTTTCAAAATTTTATTCCTAAACTTTCAGTAGGAAAATGTTAAACTTTCGAACAGCTCCCATTCATAATCTATACATACGCTGCATACGTTCCCAAATAACGCTGCACATAAAGCTCAAAGTGATCAATAATGTAATATAGCACTCAGGTAAAATGGCCTAGAATTAAAAATTTAATACAAAAATACTTCTATATGGTTTAATATGCTATGGGCGACAAGTTTCTGATATAATGCATTTCACACATTTTAAATTCATGGTATTGAATTGGAATATGATTTAACTCATTTTTTTTTTTATCTCCATTTTCATAACCCGACGACCACAGATGTGTAGGTACTTCAACTTCAGTTGTCATAAGTATACAAATTTCAGTGTCTCATTCTCTTGTATAATCTGTGAAAAATATCACATTTTAGAATCTAGTCCTCAGCTGATCAAAAGTCTCTCCGAATGGTCCGCAGTGACTTGCGTGTAGAGATGTCAAATTTCAGAAATTTAATTTTTAAGAAATTTCATGAGATTTCTAAAATGTATGTAAAATAATACTCAATGTAACATAGTCATTCATATAAATATTATTTATATATTTTTTTTAACAAATCATACGATTAATAAAAAAGCTTATAAGTATTACAATTTACATATTATATTTATACAAAATAACTATATACTTATGTACTCTTATTCTCATAATATGTCTTATCAAAACAACATTTACGTAAACAAAAACTATTATTCAAATGGTTTTACTAAGAGATTGCCCACTTACATCACTACTTGCGTGGTTGGGAAACACACCGTTAGATATGGCCCACGAGAGATGATTTTTCCACCAGTGTTAAATGTTATTCTTATAATATACATAATATATTACACGGAATTGCGGACAGACAATAGATCAAATATATATATATATATATATATATATATTTGTTGTAAAAAACGCGCGACCTTCCCGGGCACCCGCGCACTCGTTATTAAAAACGTACGTATATATTATTATTATAATTAACCGCGTCGTCTGGCCGGATCGGACGACGAAGATTTTTTAATTGGCCATGTGTGTGTGTTTATGTATATATGTATATATATGGTAATATAATATTATTATGTATATCCGTGTGGCTGTCGGGCAGTGTTGTACCGTCACACACGCATGCACGGTTGACTGTAAGTATAAATGGTTTGAGAACCAAAAACGAAACGCATGTTAAAATTAAAAAAAAAAAAAAAAAAATTAATAGGATGCGATCGAAACGCGCGGAGACTGAAAGAGGAGCGGCCCCTAGACTATATTATAACGTCCGTAATGTATATAATATATTGGACCGAGTGCAGCGTTCTTTGAAATATGATAAATCTTGACGCGCCTATATACTTAAAAAAAAATAAGTATTTAAATTAATCTTAAAGCGATAAGTATAAGAGACCAAAATAGAAAATCTCGTTTTTATCGGAGAATCGAAATGTTAAAAAAACACGTCACTCCTGTTCGGCGCTCGGATCGGTTACACGATAATATATATATTATACTAAACACACATTTTTCGAATACTTGCTTTCGAAATATTCAAAATCTCTACGTCGCAGTATAATCCGCTTCCCGGCCACTAATTTATTTTGACTGTCGTCAGTAGCTTGTAAAATTAAATATTTCAACCGGGCAGCGGTTCGGTTCAGTTAGTTGCATAATACACGGGCCTATAGAAAAATGCACCGAGCGCCTACTATACTCAGGACAATCATTAACCTGTATGATAATTTTGTGTGTCACACGTGTCAAAAATTGTACACGCTAGTTCTTCGTACGTGTAAAATTCAATATTTCACTTAACGAACTCGTAAAACAAAACTGGTAACTATGCGTATCTTTATATTATTATCATTATTATTATTATTATTCAACATAATTGTCATTAGATATTTTTTTTAATGATGTACCTAATTATTCGAAATAATATTTATGCGATCACATAACACATTCTCTTATCATACACAAGTACGCGTAACTAATAATATTGACAAAAGCATTTTTAATTTGATTTGATTTATAAATTTATAAATATAATAATAGGTATGGAAATGAATAGTCCTTCAGTGGTGTTTAGAATAAAAATCAAACATTAATCCGTAATCTAAGGTTACGCGTTTAATTATTATAATTTTTTATTTACAGTGAATTAATGACATAATTACACTTTGATTAAACGTAGAAAAACAGTGACATTAATATGTGCAACAAAATCATATTATTATGATTATTAGCTATTAGGGATTATAAGCCCTAAAAAATATATGCCATTTAGTACATTGTTTCTACTAGACTTAACTTATAAACCTCTAATATACAAGTCAAGTTAATGGAGTAATTCGTGTTTACACATATTTATTAATAAATAAATTATATGCTATTCAATGTATAATATGATAACATTATAATATTCACCAATAAAATTAATTATTTTATTTATTTAATTATCGAGCCTTGTTGATGCTTATATTTAGGTATATAATATAATAATTTTGATGCATATAAAACGTCATTTCATTACACTAATGGTTTACGAATTTCACTCACTCTGTATAACATTATACAGCGCTTGTCGTATTGTTATAGTTTGGTTTTATGGTGGAGCATACGCGAAAATGTACACGTTTTTTATATTATAATTACTAACTTCCTTCGTACAGAATCATTTTATTGAAGAAATGACTATCGTTTCTTTAAAATTCAATACACTCGTCAAGAGTATCCCACCCGACGAGCGAAGTAGACACTTTTCTTTTTTATAAATATTAAAAATCCTGATATACTTCACATCATTGGTTTTTCTTCACTCCTCCGGTGGGTGTGTTGAATTTTAAAGAAACTATTAATCTTTTTTTCAATAAAACGATTCCGAGCGAAACTTCAGTTAATATACAATAATAATTCCCAGTAGTATATGCTGCGTGTTTAACAATTTTTAATTAATAACAGATCTACTTCATTCTTCAAGTAAATAATCAAAGTTTTTAGAATATTACTTAATAATAATAATAAAAAAAAAATGTTATTTTTTGGATTAACTATCATTAGAACCGTAATTCTAACTTCAAACGCTTATAAAAAATATTCATTGACCTAACTTCCATGAAAACTATACTCCGTGTAGAAAACACGTAGGATTATTCTGGTAAAAAAAAATTTCCACTGCATTAAAAATGATATATTTGTAAGTTTTTGATTAAAAAAGAAAAACATTAATTTACGTAAAAATGATCTGTTATTTACAAATTCTAATCTTTAACGACTATATATAAAAAAAAAAAGGTAACTCAAGATTTCTAAAAAGAATTCAGTATCATTCGTAATACTTATTTATAATGTTTTTATCAAATTTTTATACTTTAATGTTTAGAAATAAAAATATTATGAAATAAAAACTTCCAAAAACAAAATTTTTTTTCAAAGTTCTATATTTAAATCAAAACAGGTGAAATATTTTTGATATTTATTTTTATGAAGTTCGCACGTGACTAATAGTAGGTATTTAATACAATACCAGAAATCATTGAATTTTCAAAATCGAATAATTCGGAAACTATTAATGAGCGCGGATTCTTTGTTCATACCTTCATACTCAGAGTAGAAGTTTACATAAAAAAGTAAAAAAATATTTTCAACATTTTGAGTGTCTCGTAAACTATAAACATATACCATAATATTTGTTCGTAGTTTTTTCAATTCAAGAGATGATTTATCGTTTCTTTAAAATTTAACACACCCACCAAGTCCCACCGTGGAGCGAAGTATGCCCATGTTACGAAGTATGTCCGCCTTCTTGTAATTTATTACAAGAAATCATGGCCGTATTCAGGGGGGTGGTTTTCGGGGTTCAAACCCCCTCTAAAATTTTTATGTTAATAAATCGCACTAAATTTTTACTTATTACCATTAACCACAACATAAAAGTTTTCATTCATGTCATTTTTTTTATAGATTCAACCCCCCCCCCTGAAATTTATTCTACATACCGCCCCATGCCTATAGATTTTTTTGTTTTGTAGACAATTTTCCATTGATAATTGTAGCTTTTCATTTTTTAATTATCTTAAAAAATGACTCATGACCAGGGCTCGGAACTTTATGCACTAAAAATCAAAGAAATATGTGCATACGTATGCACTAAAAAAACTCAAATATGCAGTATAATATGTAACTATTTTTATTGTAAATGTGTATTTAAAAGTATAATTATGAAAAAAAAAAAATTTTATTATGTACAAATTATGAATATCTATTATAAATAAAAAATTATGAATGAATAATTATGAAAAAATTATT
>JAIPRM010000012.1:0-130774 GCA_025469315.1 Stegophylla sp. TES_Ste_2020
GAATTGAGAAATTCAAAAAATGACCTCTTTAAAGTACAATCTAGTGGCAAATCCGGTTTCAAAAAGTTATTGATCGAAACTTTTGGACAAGTATTTCTAAGTTGTACACAGAAAAAAATAAATAAATAAAAAAATAAAAAAAAAATAAACATCATTGTAAAAACACTAGCTTCTTCACTTCGCTCAGAATCTAAAAATATTTTATCACAAATCGCATGTATAATAATTTAATTTATTAAAATAAAACTTAATATAATAACTTAATGTAAGTAGTATTCAAATGAATTTAAAAGTTTTAAGAAGATGTTATAACCAGTACTCGCATGTGTTATATTACTTATATTCGTCTTAATATAATGTACATCATAGCAAAGTTACGTTCAGTAGAATCAATTTTATGTCATCAGCTTTTTTGAGTAAATTTATTATTATATTATTTATTATAATTTGAGTAAATTTATCTATTATCAAAATTAATGGTAAGAACATTACCCATGTGAATACGTTGATTTTTCGCAATATTTTAATCTTTATGCAAGTTAGGTTTATTTTCATATTATTTTATATAACTCACTTGAAAATAAAAATATCTTATAAAACTGATGTACGAAATAAACGGGTAATATTCTCATCTTTAAGTTAGTATAAGTTGGTAAATTTACTCGGTTATTAAAGCTAATAACACGAAATTGATTCTACTTAATGGAAATTTTGCTAAGCCTAGGTTGTACAATGGTAAGCTACGGCGTGCTAGCGTAACATGCGGTCGTCACTAGCACAGTTTTTTGTTGTTGGTTTTATTCCTTTTTTTTTAAATAATTATTTTAGACATAAACTGCGTATTTATAATTTAAAATGCAAAATAAGAAAATACTTTTTTTCCAAAAGTTTCGGAGGTGTTTGAACTCAAAAACCTCCTCCCCCAGTCATGACGTTCTCTTAGTGAGTAAAATATTGCTTATTTATTTATTTTTTTTTAATTAACTAGTGTTTCAATGTTGTTATTAACAATTAACACTGTAAACTCTAAATTATTTTTTGATTATTTGATCTGAATTAGAATACAAAATATTTTAAAATCTTTACAAATATCTGAATTTGATTTAATTCAAATGTGTTGCGGACTGAGCCCTAGGGTTCCGCGGAACACATTTTGAGAACCGCTGATACAATGTTTACGATATAATAATATTGCGTTACATCGTAAGTTTTAAATAATTATTGTCAACGGACGCGAACGCACCTACAACTATTTTATAATTATCGTATTTTCAATCAAAATAATTTAATTACTGCGATTTAATATAGTTATAGTAGACTCGTGAGCACCAACACGCATTAAAATCGTTAAAACGCAATATTACACGCTCGCAAGCACTCTGTGCGGTGATTTAGGGCACCTATATATTATATTTTACTGCTCTGTAAACGCGCGGTCGGGTTCCCGTATAATAATTTTATAATATACTAGAGCAGGCAATGAGGCGGGCAGTGGCGTGCGTCCTGCTGTATGCGTGTGTGTGTGTGTGTGTGTGTGTATTATAACCTTAACGGGGTCGATATCATACCGGGCACGGTGTCGTCCGGCAGCAATTTAATCCCAAGTTGACCGTTTTCGAGCTACTTAACACCCTGTTTACAACTGGAAATATTACACAATACTACACTCGTATATACCTACACGATATAGAACGGTCAATGTTTGTACTCTCCCTCTCTCGCGCGCGCGCGCGCGCCCGATTTCGTCCCCTCGGAAATGGTTTTTCCTCGCCCGGCTCCTCTGCAACGCCGCCGCCACGCGGTGTGTCGAAACGACGTTCGGACACGCCAAAAACATAATAAACTTTGTAAAAATCCCCGCGCGTACTACCATTATAAAATATTATTACACTCGACCCGTCCGTGCAGTGACCCCCGGTCGCCGGCCTGTTCAAACAAACCGGACTTATCGGAGGAACTGCACGTCTCGGCCGTTGAGCACGTATCGCCCCCCTGAGTGGACATCGTCCGCCGCGCGTTTGCGCACATCATCAACTCTATCTGCATACACCTACCTATTTGTAAGAATCGTCGGAAAAGGGTTTTATAATATATATTATGTGCTCTTTGAATTTTCGCGTACGTTTTCGTTTTCTAGGGCGATTAAACGTTTCTCGAAGAACACACGGATAACAATATTAAACTCTGTCGCATAATATTATTATAATATGATCTTTATGACATCTTTATGTTATAACTTACCGATTTTATGACGCGTGCAAACATAAAGGTTAGTATAACTTAATACTTTACGGACCTCTGATTTGAACCAAGCACGAGTGTGAATTTCTCATATTTACCTATTCATAAAATACTTTCATAAATTTGGCCAAATAACCATTGTCGATGATAATCATTGAACAATATTATTTTTTTAAACACAAAAAGTAGTTTTTGTACAAGAATATTATTAAGAGATATGAATTTCTTTTCTATGCATCATAATACTTTGGTATTACATAAATAAAAACACAGATATTATAATTCCGACCCAGGCTCTGATTTTGTTGTACTTCAACGAATACATATTTTTTGACTATTTTTTTCTCTACTGAATAAATATATCACGTACTGAAAATGCAATTTCCAGAACGGCCAAGTATATGAAACACAGCGAAATGGCACTGTAAAAACGTCAACTTCACGATTCATCGACAATTATCGATAAGGGGAAAAAAAAACTTAAATTTACGACAATCACAAATACGGCATAATAATATGAAAATAAGGGTAGTAGTGGCAATATATTAGAAGAGTATAACAACGCGCGGGATATAAAATAATATACTATAATATTATGAGATAAGAATAGTCGATATGGCGTAGAGGCCCCAAGAGTCTTATTCCGCGCCAAATTATGTGCACCGTTATCTTTGTCTGAAAATTTTCAAATAAATAAATCAGTTTCTGCAGTGTACACACACACACACACACACATACGACATGTGTATATACGTATATTATATTTCACAAGTAAACGGCCAGCTTCTATTCTATACACGGGGATATATGGCTGCGGTGGTGCACTGCGTGCCGTTCTGCCAAGACAAACAATGGCTGTCGGACTACGTAGTGTATGTGTGTGCTATTGTTGTGCCATCGATTTTCGATAAGATTGCGTTTTCCGCGAGCGCGTTATACCTATTTATTGTTGTTCTCCGGGCAAATCGCCCGCATTATTATTGGCCAAGCGTATTTCGGAAATAATACGATGTATATGATATATTCGCTTTTATTGTATTGGTTCTGTAGCGCGACGGACCGTGCCAAAACGTGTTTTCCTCCGCGAACGTTAGTCGCGACGATCCGAGGACGATAAATAGGAAAATAAATACAACAGTATCCATCATCTGTTAGCAGCAAAAATTAATATTACACTTAAAGATGAAGAAAACTACAAGGCTGCGCGAAAATATAACTCTCGTTAGTTATATATGAGAATATAATATTATATTATAGGAGAATATAATATGGAAACGCATTGGATGTGTGCTGATAATAAGAGTATGTGCAGTAACTAAACATCACGTTTATTGAATAGTTTTAACTACTTTTTCAGTCCAAAACGGGTTCAATGATGAAAAAGCTATAGTGGGTAGTCGAATAAAGATTTTGAAATGGAATAGATGACTGTATGAGAGTTTTGTGCAGACATAGCATAAAAAAAAATACACTTTTAGCGAATTAAACATATCTAATTGTATGAACAGTTATTCTTTGGTCAAGATTTAAACAATATATCATTGTAATAACGCGTGAATTATTCGTTGGGAACACGCGCCTGTATGGGAATATAAGTGTATTATGAAAAAAATAAAATCTAAATATTATATATACATATATATTAACACTTCAAATGTAGGTAAGCATAAATTAAAATTATTGGTATTTGAAAAAAAATAGGGGAGGGCAACAAATACAATAGTGTGTGTTCATATTAAGATATGTATCGCGAAAACTTATCGTATAATATACTGTATTTTTATTAAATTCATGGATAATTGTAGCTATTCCGTGAATACACTATATGCGTAAAATAGTTGGTGCAAAAGGAGTTATGAAGTGGACGAACGGTTAATACCGAGGGTGAGAACATAATTAATATGCTCACGTTATTGAAATTCACAGCCAGTATAATATTATAGCAATATAATACTATAAATAATACATAAACGATATGTATATGTGAGATTGTTTACAGTGTATTTTTAAAGTGTCAAAACGCGTGCGTCGTCTAACGCATTTGAAAACCCGTGGAAAAAATAAAAATAAACTGAAACCAAAATCATAAAAACAATGATCCGTTTTTATTGTTTGGCCGAAGTAAATTGAAAAACACGTTTCGCGGACGCACCCGAGTGGAAATCAAAATAATATCCATGCACTACTATGTTATACGCACGTAAATTATGTCGGGACGTTTGAACAGTCGTTTTTCTCAAGCCATTTGATTTCGATGTGATTTTAAAACGATGATATTCGTTTAACGTAGAATTATGCAAACGGCCGTCACGGAAATTAATTTTTATATCGTCTGTTGTTATTTAATTATTTAGGGTCGTGGAGCGGGTGAACTGCTGCAGTGAGTGGTGAAATTCAAAAACGTACTCGCGATTTGCTTGTGCGCGCTTCAACTATATTATATTAGATATAAAAAATAGCGTTACATAGAGCTGATCGATGAGTATTATACGATTGCAACAATAAGAAAAACGTTGTCGATGGACTTTTTACAAGACGATTTGGGGGCAAGGGAAAAAAGGGAAAAACGAATTTCGGGATAGTATAAAATCTTCAGGGTTGCGTGGAGGCGAGTGAGACGGCGTTAAAGTCGCGCGGTGATTGGTAAACGTCGTCTTCGCGGGCGAAAAAACGCGTTTGTGACCGCTACTGCCGCGAACGTTCGAACGAGTTGTGTCGTGCACTTAGAGCAATATTGTGCGGTGGGATTTACGACGTGATTCGGGCCGCGCAAATCCGCGTGTCGGGAGGATTTTTATAGTCGTTTAAGTGGCGCTTTGTTCGTATTATTATTACACGTTGCACGCCGCCGTAAACCAAAACGTTTATTGCCTTCCAACCAGTGCGCGCGCTCGCGTTCTCTGTACAATGTATACACACACACACACATTCACTTACCTATATATATATATATATATATGTAGATGTGTATTCGTACTTAATAAGCTATAAACGCAGTGGCAGTCTCGTGGTCTACAAGTGTTACTTTTATGGACAGAGACGGGTCGAAAGGCGAAGGGTCGACAGAGATTATAGATACACAAACATATACATATATATATATATATATATATATATACGTATACGTATAAGGGAAACGTGGACGCGAATGGACCTACGTTCATTTTGCAGTGTTGTGTGAATATAGGTTACGCACGTTTTATCGTCGATTCGGTAACCTGCAGACGCCATTATCCGTGTAGTGATTTCTTTCCGAACGCTGTCGTCGTCATCCGAAGCTCAATAATTGTTGCCGCGCGCTCTTCGCATGTCACTCGGTCGAAAAATTCGAAGCGATCATGTCCGTATGAGTAAAAGTTCTCGACGAAAAGCCTTAATATAATGTTTACGTGCAATATAATTTATTTTCTTTGTTGTTATGATGCAGTCGTGTAGGCATTAAAAACGCAATAAAGTAGGTAATAAGAAAACATTGGAGTTATAATAGTTATTGCAGCTATACTGGTTATTGGGCTTAGCCGGTAAATTGAAAATTTTTTAAGTGGTACCTAATGTCACTCCCATTTGAAAAGCTTTTTTTTCCTTATTGCAGCTTCAATTTTCAAATTTGAGCTGAAAGAAAACGGCTTTTTCTTTGTCATTTCTCTAAAAAGTGCCACCCGGGGAGGTTTGCAACCCCCTAACCCCCACGCTACGCGTGAAGACATTGGTGAAGATTTTAACTTAAATTAAATTTTATAGTTTTCTTTAGGTATTTGAACAAAAATCGTATAAAAGTTTATAAAACATAGTTTTTTTTGAAATAAAAAAATATATTCTGAACAATATCATTGATATTTGTACAGACTTGACGTATACGTCAAACATATTATCCAAACGTGTGTATGTGTTTACATAACATTTCCCGATATAGTAGTAGCACTGCGCGCATAAATCAGGAGCATTTATCACACATCAACGGGAATGATATTTTTATTTTTGTTTGTTATTTTTTGTGTGATATTAATTTAAATATTTCAGTAAAGTCCAATGTAACTTACGCATATAAATTCGATTTAATTCAATATCCGTTCAATATCAATCATGAGTGTGATTGTTAATACACGTAAGTCTACGGCGTGTTCAAAACGATTTCGTATTAGATTTTGAGATCCGGTCGCACGTGGGCTACACTTTTGTCAGTGTACACAAGCAGTTGCCAACTGGTGTTCTTACGATATTTTGGCCGTTGAAATAACAGTTGTAAAACAATCGTCAGGATATGTGGGATTTATGATGGTATATAAAACTCCACGACACTCCTTGGCATTATACCGTTTGCGTGTGTTTATATATACGCGTATTAATCGCTAGACGACGGAAAACTGACTGCTCTTTTATTATTGTACTGGTCGTAGACAGGGCAATGTCATTGGGGCTTTACACAGTCACATGTGCGTTCATCGTGTACATAAAAAATCCATTTCGAGTGCGTACGCGTTGTAATAACAAAAAGCTGTACGCGCGCGCACGTAATATGCCGGCAACAAATGTGCTCTTTTCAAATGTCCTCCGTTGGCATGTATTTAAGTGAAACGAAATTACATAATATTATATTTATATTTAAATCTACACTTATTATACTGCACCAGTCTATATCATAATTTGTGTGAAACTGTTTTTTTTTTTTTTTTACGAAATATTCGGGTTATGAGCATTTTATAAATTTCATATTTATCTTTCAATAATTCAGTCGAATAAATCGACTAATAATTGGCTAAACCAATTATTTTTTATGTGCATTCAAGTATGTAATTTTATGTAAAGCTATTGAATTCCGTTAAATTGATAATTTGCAACATGTATAAAAAAAAAGTTCACTTACGATTTTCGATATTTTTTTAGTTTTGTTAGTAAAACATATGAGTATGTTTGTATTAACTTGTCATGTTTGTTGTAAAATTAATTAAACATTACAATATTATGCAATAAAAATTTACAAAAAAAGGGATAAGGATGGAATACTTTTGAAAATGTTATGAGGTCTGCAGTTGACAATTATTTTTAGTAGTTAGCGAAAATTTTATGTTTTATATCTAATATTTTGGATGTTATGTTACAAAATTAAAACATAAATTATGAAAATTCTAACTATGACGTATTTTACTTTTTTTTTGGCAATTTTTGGGCAGATTTTGCATACATTTAGAAGAAGCAATGAGAATTTTGAAAAATTACCTCTCATAAGTATCAACTAGATAATATTTCAATCTAAAGAGTTACTGATCGAAAATTTTGGACCACTATTTCTACCCTAACTAGAAATTTTGTACATACGAAATATAACATAGATTTGTAAATCCTTTGTTCCTCTCAGAATCGAAAATAAATATTCTCGCAAAAACATTAGCAATAACTTACTTTAGTTATGAAGTCGTAATTTCAAAAATAATGGAACTCGGGGCTTGTTGTTATACAAATTAGTATACATTTTGAAAAAAAAGAGATCGTTCAACTTGCTAGACATATTTTAATTGTCACACCGTCATAACCTTGATCACATACCTAGATTTTTAGTTTCAACATGCTAATAAAAATGACTTGATCGTCAAGCCAGACATTCCCTGTGAAACTATTAGACGTATAGAAACATATGGCGAAAATTATTATAATCTCGTACAATAATATTATTCATTAATAATTGTTTTAATTTTATAGACAATATGTATAATTATATTTATAATCGTGACACCTCTTTATGGGATGGTGGCGATCCGGGGGCGAACTCCCCGTCCCCTGAATCCTCCTCTACCCTTCGTTTCTACGCCACTGACAGGACGAACAATAATACATGTAATATTATTATTATTATTATTATTAATATTGGCGAACGAGCCGCGGAGCACAGCAGCAGGTCGGATGACGGCCGACAAAGTTTCTCCACCACAGCGGGCTCCGCGAAGTTTCCGCGTTCGTTTTGAATATTTTATCGGTCGTTTGGGCGGCAGCACGGGTCCCCCGAGCGATGCTGGCACGTTGGCGGCAAAACGTGGGTGGATGGACGGGGAGAGTCGGACGGGGGACGGTGGGACGGCACGCGCGCACGCGCCCCGAGGAAACGCACAAACTTAAGCTCCGCGAGCAGTAGAATTATTATTATTATCATCGACGCGGAGGAGCTGTGCGTGTTCCGCCAACCCTTCCGGCGGCACTGGCGATGGACGACGTGCGGGCGAGAAGTGGTCTCTTCTTCTTCTTCTTCTTCTTATTCTCCGTTTCCGTCTTCTCCTCTCCCGTTTTCTTCTTCCTGCACTACTCCTCCGAGGCCCCGCTCGGGCGGCAGCGCGCATTACGTCCGACGGAAGTTGTATTGTTATTACTATTATTGCAGCAGTGTACGGTGCCCGGGGCCGGGACGAGTGGCGGTGTGCGCGGGAAGGGTGATCCGGGGCGGTGGCGAGGGGCTACAGGGGGGGGTCGTCGGTTTAATTTCGAGACCTCTCGAGGAGCGCGCGCGCGCACACACAAACGTACTGTGTACACACAACGCCACGTGTATACGCGGGCGCGCGCGCGCGCGCGGCAAACATAATATATACTTGATATTTATATACATATATACAACAACAGTGTCTTTGGATTATTAAACTTCCCATAAAAGTGGATATATACTGTGTGCCACGCCGCCTGTATATCTTTTCCGCCCGGCTTCTCTTTATTCACCCTACCACCACCACCCCCCCCCGCCACCCTACCACACCAAAACTCGCCGTAGCCGCGCGTACCCGTCCCTCGGGTAGCGTTTTCTTTTTAATCCGACTTTTGGCCCTCAGAAGACGTCGTTTATTTTTTCAGTCGCTGAGCGCCACATTTTTAATTAAGAACTTACACTGTTTATACTGTACATATATATATTGTTGGAAGCCGCGCACACACACAGAGACGACTGGTAATAATACGGTTATAATATATATATATATATATACAGTGACCTTTGTTGTCCGTCGGTTTTACAATAATATTATTATTTCTCCTATCCTCGTCGTCGTTATTTTCCCCTTCCGTCTTTATTAATCCGCGTAAACGGTAAATTGCTCGTAGACCCCGCCGAGTGGGCAGATTATAATTATTATCATTATTATTATTATTATTATTATTATTGTAATGCGCGGCGTGTATTTTCACTCACTCGGGCCTCGCGATGGCGCAGTGGCGGCGGAGGATTTAAATCCGTAATTTTTTTTTTTTTCCACATCGTATCATTTGCATCCAGTCATAAATCTCTCGAGTTTTTTTTTTCGCTTCGTTATTTTTATTTTTTTTTTTCTACGGCACCAGCGGGCGGGTTTTTGGTCCGGAGATCAGAGATGATGTTCCGCAAACAATTCGTGTACGCGCTCAAACGCACGCATATATACCTGAAGTACACCTATGTGTGCTCGCCAGCGCTTTATAAAATATACCTCCTACTCGCCACCTCCCATCCGTTCCGCTGGGCGATGATCTATATGACGTGTGCATTCCGATTGTCCGACCATCGGTATAAATCACACCGTCAGTGACGGTCACCCGCGCAAGGTCTACTACGATATAATATATAGCTTTTTGTAGCTGCTGCTGGTATATATGATGTTATGTTTTCGTTACCATAACGGACACATTTAATCGCTATACTATGGCAACATGGGCGGTGGTGAATTTAATAAATAAATATAAAAAAAAAAAAAAGGGTAACAATAACGTGACCCGTATTTTCGTATTTTAAGCATTGGTACACTGAAATAGTTTGGGTGAACAGAGGAAAAAACGAGACGTCTGTAATATATCACGTTCGTTTTCGTCCCTTGTTCCGTTTTGTACAATAAAAATAAGCCAGAACACCACAATATAATATATAGGTACGATACTGTCCAGCTGAAAACGAATGAATCGATATAAAGATCGAAACTATATTGTATAAATTATAAGGGTGGTATATACTTATAGGGGGAGGTTTTTTTTTTATGTAATATCGAAATTAAAAATTTGTATTTATAGTAAAACTATGAACTTGATATTCGAATAAAAACAGAATACTTATATTTTACAGAAACAAGTACAATGTTTGTACTAAGGAAAATAGTACCTACTTCGGCCATGTGAATAATTTTGTAAACAATAATATTATTACTATAATTTTGACCTCTTAATAATTTTTTGTTATTTATAAGAATACGTCAAACAGTCATAAGATACTATATTTAAATAATTTATGGAACAGACCTATAATTTGTGTGGTGTCAGCATTTTACTTATTTTCCTTTATAAATTAGCTATACTAACACAAAACTTATCAAAATGTTTTAGGGAAATTACAGCAATGAAAACAATACAGTAAATACATTTTAATAATTTTCTAGTATTATTTTTCTTCTGATTATATTTTCATAAATGAATAATAGATAGACTTTTGAGTAATCCTTGATTGACCGACACAGATTGTGATCGAATACTTGGATAATGGACAACTATGATGCGCGCTTGATAGCTGAAAATGTACTATTATTACAATAATGCATATTTGTTTGATTATTTTTTTTTTTTTATACACACAAGTCATAAACCGTCGAAAAACTTCTACGCAAGTTCTACCAGACAGCCAGACAAATTACGACTCAATAAAAGTTCATATTGCCGCCGCCGCCTAACTGTATGGTCTCTTCCATATTATAGGATGTGGTCAGCAAAACATTCCGAGACACTATAGTAAAACTAATTATCGAAATGGCGTTTTTATCACGGGTCATTGCTGTCACCCATTTCTGCGCCAGTGCTGCAGGACGTTTTATAGTAGCACTGCAATAACAGTTACAAATATTATCATAAGATACCGCACAGAAATTCTGTTAAAAAGGGGTTAGGCGTTAGATATCTATAGAGAACTGCTCTTTATTCGCACTGTCGACTAGAAATAATGCAGAAATGTTAATTTTAGAAATGCAGTCGCAGACATTGTGAATTACGTATACCACCAAATGTATAAATATAATATACATTTGGAATTTCGATAAACCCGAACAGTTTAATGCACATTGCATGAAAATACGCTCCTCAGTAAAAATAATCTAATATAGTGAGACCATTTTGTTCCCTCGATTGTCCAGTTATTAATGGAATTCATTTTATCTAACTATTCAATAATAATGTAGTTTGTAATAAGTGCAATGGCATAATATTTGCATCAACGATAACTTTTCGTTTAAAATTAATAAACGTAAAACGTATTGTTTCTTTAAACATTTAGATCAGTATATTATGAGACAAATAATTAATATTAGAACCCAGAAGTTTAAATGTATATTGTACACTTTTATAAATTGCATTCTCAATCTAGGTATTTCAAAAAACAAGAAATTTTAATTTACAGTTCAAGATCTAAAATATTGTCTATATATTAATACGAGTATATAAGGTATAATATAGTACAGCAATTATTAACAATTTTCATAGCATTAATTTTTTTCATCAATAAACTTTATTTAGTATAGTAGAAATCAATTAAAAATCGTCCAGTATTTGGGTAAATATGAGTTCCCTATTTAAATTAATTACACGCTATAATGTATAAGTAATAGGAATAATAAATTGGAAAATTTATTACGAAAATCTAACTAATACGAGTATAAGAAATTATTTTAATGCAAAAATGTATTTAAAAAAAAAAAAAATGGATTGTGTGTTTTTCACTAATTTATTATTAAATTTATCAATATACAAGAAAGTATAAATATGTTCAAGTTTTTTTTTGTACAAAATGTTACAGTTCTAACTTATACCATCCTACCACTTAGATAGAGTACCCTATAAACACATGAAAATAATTGGTTTTTTTTAGCCGGTGCCCGGTATGCTTGATTTTTATCAAGAGAACGTAAATAAATGATGATACACTAATATTTTTGTCTACTTCTATATACTTCTATATAAGTAATATGCACACCTAAATACTTTCAGAACATTAGACAACTGTAATAGAAATACAATGGCGAATATAATACATTGCATTGTTTGTTAATATGAAGTTTGAAACCACCGAAAATTCTCATAGCGTTATGAAATTGTATACGTGACGTTCATGTGCGGTGTATTGTAATCAAATCCGGCCTTGACCCGAAGAACACGCCCACAGATTAAGTCAGACAAATTAAATTATTTTTCAATAAAAGCTTGAATGTGTTTTTTAACTGAGTATTTTAATTTGCGTTTACTATGTGAAAAACGAATTGTAAAAACGAAATAACACCAACCGTACGAATAATATTTTAATCATTAAATATGTTTACACGGAACCGGACGAAAATATAATTACGTTTTTTTCTTTTACTATCCGAAATCAGCATTGTAACTAGAGTTACAAAAACACTTTTTCTTTTTTTCTTGACAGGTGTCTAAATGTTTTCTTGTTATTTAACGCTTAACCATTAATATACTCGGCTAGAAAAAAAAAACAAACTGTTTTTATATAAATATCACTAGTATTTTTGTTACGTGTTACGCGGGAGGGGGGGGATAATAAACTCCAAAAAGCGTGAGCAACTGTAGTGCGTCTATTTCCTATATATATACAGATAAGATCGTGGAGAAGCGATTCTATTAAATTACAGTGGAATAACTATAATATAATATATTACGTGGCTCCGGCGCGGAGAGGCGAAACACGATTAAATTATGGAAAACTAATTATTATTTTTGACAAAGGTTAACGGAGTACACACCGACGTAGTATACATATATATATACGTGCACAATAAGTTGCGCGCGCGTAAATTACAATACATTATATAGCATTGGAATTGTTCCGTGAGCCAATCCAATTATATTAAACCGGGATCATTATCTATCTATTTATGTACGCGACCGATTCAATTAGTGCGTATGTTCATTATTACATCGAAAGCACTCCGGTCACGGTCTAATGGGCGGATGTTATACGAATTCTTCGTGTGCAATTTAGCGCCGGTCACTTCCCTCGGCAGTTTGACGCTTATACGTACATATATATACGAAAAACGATCGTTTAAATTCGTTTACACAAATTGCAGTGCACACAATGTACAGAGCGGTAAATAGGTAGAGAGCAATGTGCCACAGTATAATAATATATACATTCGCGCGCGAGAGTTTCCTCCTCCTCGACGACCCTCGTGAGAAAAATCCTAAGTGCGTAATATCTATATATATATATATATATAGTAGGTACAAAACGCGTACGGGGTGAGAAAAATCAAAAGCGTCATTACCGCGCCCGTTTTACGGTCGTTTCGGTGCGGGCAACAACCGGTTAAGAAAAGCACTTACCGAAATACGCGGATTTGTGCGTGTGTGTGTGTGTGTGTGTGCGTGCAGTGTACTTACGTGTATATATATATACCGCGCAAAGATGGGTACATAACCGCGGTTGTATTGCCGATTTGGCGCGGGGGCAAGTGCAGCGCTTTTGAAAATCGCTCGTATACGAGAGACGTAGCTTTTAAAAGGGTCCTTTTGAGGTTATTGCCATTGACGGGGGAAAATGAGGCCATCGAATGGCAGTCCAAATGAATTTTTAACGGGTGCCGTCGGCGGCGCGCGACGTATTGGGCGAGGGGCGCGCGGTGTAATCGGCCCATCCCGTTGATGATGATGGCCGCCATCGAGATGACGACATAGGCCTTTTAGCTTAGTTTCCGCAGTCGAATCGCACCCCGCGGGCCTATCGACGGGGTGTGGCGGAGAACCGAAATGTGACGTTTGAGTGCCGCCGCCGCCACCGCCGAGTGAAATCAATTGGAAAGACAATACGACCGATGAAATGTGCTATACTCTTGCGGGGTTCGAGGCGGGTGCACGAGACAACACCATATAAACACCTTGTTAGGAAAAGGGCTATTGCAGTCGTATTAACAGAAAAAAAAAAAAAAAAAAAAAACGATAAAGAAACTGGCCAAATAAAAAAAATAAAAAATTCACCCTCCCCGGGAAGGAATAGAAGTTACGATCGGAACGTCAACGGACTTTATAAAGTCATTGCGTTCGAACTCATTGAAAAGCAATTGTTTTTTCCCTGCAGTATATTCACTTTAATAATAATATACACACCATGATACACGCCGATAAAACGATCCATATTGGGCGCAATGATAATCTTGGTAAGTATATAAAGTCAAATTGTTGCATACATATGGTCGCGAGTCAGATTCAACGCAAAACAATTTGGTTGCATTTTATACACTATATACTCGTACATAGATTGCATATTGAATATTTTATACAAAATATTAATATGTGTAGGAAAATTTAATCTAAAGACTCCAAGAATTTCTATTTAAGTATATGGAACAGTATGATAGTAGTCAGTATGGAATTATTCATACGGTTATAAATAAAACCTGTACTATAAATAAATAAAACTACTTTTTACATAGTTAATTTTAGATTCTGAACGAAGTGCAGAAGCTAGTGTTTTTACAATGATGTTTATTTATTATTATTATTATTTTTTCCATGAACACTTTTTCGTACTTCTACTTGTCTAAAAGTCTTAATTTTGAATAAAGACAATAAAGACTCAGAAATAATCATTTTTTCATTAAAACTTTATAAAAACTTAAACATAAATAGACAAACTCAAGAACTTTTGAAAATGTAAAAAAAGAAAATGTTGGACATTTCTTTCTAACACTTTTTTTTCATTAAATTTTATTTTTATTTTCTTTTATTTATAAGAGAAAAAAAAGTATACTTTACTTTACTTTTATGAGATTTTGATGGAAAAAATTATACTTCACGATTTATTTTTTTTCGTGTTTGAATAAGGTTATACCATATTTTTAGCTAATTATCTTAAGAATGAAAAATTGTACTAAATAAAAACATTTGAAAAAGAAGATATTTCCGAAATTCAAATTTTATCCTGTAAATGGTTAAATATTTTTAAAAATTATTTTCCTTCGGTATTATATAACAATCTAAAATGGATCAAAATTTGACATTTATATTGTTATTTAATTTCAAAGTCATAACTAAATTAGTAAAATAGATATCGTGTAAATCTCGTTTATGGTATATTTTGCTGTTTTTACACAATTTTGTCATACATTTTTCTTGTTTTTGAAAAATAATATAAGTGTGGGTGAAAAAGTTAGTATTTTTACAATGATGATTATTTTTATTATTTATTTACTTTTTTTTTTTTTTTTTTGTAGAATACCTATGGTAATACAAAATAATATGTATGAGTAAGCTTTGTAAAATTTCCAATCTTCTAATGAATAAATCGAAAATGTTTTGAAATAATAGCAAAAAGTAAACTGTTATTTTCAATTTTATATTGATAATAATTTCAAGCGTATTTATGAATTTAAATGTTTTAAAATATTATTCATTAAGCCGAATTCTACGAATATCTTTGTGTAAATAAACACCACGCTAAGAATATTTAAGTTGAAAAACCATTGATCGTGATAAAAAGTGTATAATATTTTTCTTGGAAAAAATTGTTATTTCATTTGAAAAAGTTTGTTTTCTTTGAATTTTAATTTTTAATTTTTATGGGTCGTACACATAAAATGTAGAGCAACAGAAAAACGATTTTTAAGTTTTTTAAAGACCATTAGACAAATATTGAAGTTGAGTTGTATTCAATATTCAGCTGATTATACCAAGAATTTTAACTTTATTAGAATTAAGGTAATACAATTTTTTTATAACTATCTATCCAAAAATGTATCACTTTTTTTCATCTTATTTAAACTTAAATAAAATAATCTTAACGAAATGACATATTTTGCGTGATGGGATAATTTAAGATAGATATTTTATTCATTTATTTTTATTATTTTGTTAGTTTTGAGAATCTTGACAAATGTAATAAATATAAGTAATTTACCTATCTAATGGATAAATTATTTTATTTCTAAAAACTATTATATTATTACAGTTGAATAAAATATGAGTGTTAGTGTTGAAACACAATACATTAAAACCCTATTATATTATATTCAATATAAAAGAAATATAGTTTATGAACATGGTTTTATTTTTTTTTTAAATTAGGACAATGGAATGGGGGAGTCCTGAAATCTATGCATTCATAAAAAAAAAATAAAAAAAAATTATGAAACTGATCACCGCTTGCAAATATGGATTTCCCCATTATACCTTTTTAACATTGTAATACACAGATTTCATAAATTTCGATTCATGACTAAGAAATAGGGTGAAAGGGGTTTCATTCAGGATGCATTGTAATAAAGTAAAGCGAAACCCTCTCCCGTCGTCCATTATCTTTTTACTTCTTCCCTTTCGCACCGCTGCGAGGCTCCCTATCGAATGATAATGTTATATTTTTTCATAAATAGGGTGGATCTTTATCATTTATTGACAAACTTTTAGGGTTGCTCTCGAGATGTTAGTTTTGCAATCTGAAACATTATAATGTGTTTTTATACTCTGTACTCAATAAACGAAATATTTTACTACCCATGTTGTATATTCTTAGAATGCAATTTCCAATTTTAATACATACATTGAAGGCATTACTATACCAATATAACGAATTAATTCATATTAAAATAAAATATGGCCTAATGTATTAATTTTATTTAACATAAAGGGTGATACAAAATACAAAACAATATTGTGTAAATACTAAAAGTATTTCACGTATTGTAAAAAGTAGTTGGTATACCCATCTCATGCATATCTCATAATAAATAATATCAAATTAATTCAAACAATATTCTAATGCGTTATTAAAAAAAAAAAAAAAAAAACAGCTTTTTATACATGAATTATTGTAAATACTTGAATTAATTTATCACGTTAATTGTATATTATAATAATTATATAATAAATTATAAATTTTTTGACACAATAAGATAGTATTTATACTGTATAATCATGATATATAGGCACGAGCATGTGATTTTTTTTTCCTTTCGACTTACGGAATCTACATCAATTAAATATCGATTTATGCAAATTACTTAAAAAGTTGCTTTAAAAGACTTACTCATCAGGTACTCACATTCAAGTTTTGTAAAATTCAATTTAAACTAGTACCTACTTTTGTCATTTAATATTGTGTGTTTTTAATTAACATACTTTTCTTTAGAATGTTATATAGGTACATAACAAATTTGTATATTAAAGTTAGTCTATATATAGAAATATGAACAGTGTTTTCATCCCTTTTAGTGCTAAAAATATACGAGAAAATAAATCATGAAATTTGAAATTTATTTTTCCTACTCAAGCCATTAACATAAATACTTACTAGTTCTATGAAACGTCCATATGTAGTGAAATAATCATTTACCCATGTCATTGGGTATGCTTATAAACAAATCGGCAACTGGAAAAAGTACACATATCCACTAATAAAACAAAATATGGTCTAAAAATATTGACATTTTTAATCAATTTATTTCAACTATTATAAAACTTTTTAATTAACATATGTCATTAAAACTCATTTAATTGGAAACTTTGTTTAATTATATATATATATATATATATATTTTATTTAATAATATTGTTCAATCGCTCAATAAAACTAATATCCATATTGACGATAACTATACATTTCAATATGGAGTATATTATATAATATTTATACATTATAATATGGTTGTTAATATATTTTATCATCAAAATGTATTTTTATTAAATATACATTAATACTTTAATTATTAATTATATTACAAAATATTTTATAATTAATGGTATAATCATTAATAATTACTGTGACTCTTAATTCGGATTGATGTTTCACTGTATTTTTTTTGTGAAAATGTAATACTATACATAAATATATATATACGTAGGTAATTATTTTATATCATATTTTTTATTTTTTATGAAATAGGCACTAGTGTAATAAGTAAAATGTATCATAGGAACATATTCTATTTTGTAATATCTGTATATATAATTATTGTATATAATGTATATATTATTATTATTGTTGAGTGAATTTTATACACATAATATATATTATTCAATATTTTTATAATAATTTTAATAATGATAATTTGTATTGACACAAAATATTCAATTAAAGTGTTGATAAAATATTATTCAATGTATTTAGATACTATTTTTTGGTAAAATTTTAACTTTTTAGGGTATTTACTGTTTTTAATTTTTTAAATACGGTGTCCTTAAACTAAAATGTATTATGTATGTGAAATCGTTTTAGAGATTAATATTGAAAAAAAATTTTAACACTAAGTCTTTTAAAAAAATGCTCACGATGTTCTTGAATAATCATGTGTGGTATTATATAGTATATAGTAGTATATAGTTAATAATTATATTATAGTAGTTTAATATTATATTCGTAAGATGTATTAGTATAATAAATAGTCATTGTCTTAGTAGTATTTGTTGTAATGAACTTCTGTAAACTTTTTTCGAATTTGTGTTCTAATTTGTACATATTTACTTTTATTTCGTTGTAACGTTCGGGGTATTTGGATTGCCAATCATTTCATACCGTTGTGCAGTGTAAATTCTAACGAAAAACTGATCAATAATTTCCAAATGACGCCATTATAATATAATAATTAAAAACACTGACTACACGAGCAGCGTTTGATATCGTACGCAATATGTATTCATATTACAATATTTATATTAGAATTATGTGCGCACAACGCAAGTCGCGTTTTCGTGCGATCACACGCAACACATATGGTTCGCAAACGGCGCACTGCACATAACACGCGATATGAGCCGTGTAAAGTTTTTAATTAGGTTTTTATCGCGTCGGACGGTTTTGTTTTTGAATATTATTATATTCTGCAGCGCGTCCGAATTTATGTCGTAATAATAATAATAATATTATGATAATACGATGTCGGAGTTTCGTTTGGATTCCGAATAATATTGTATATTATAACGATAGTATAATAACAATATATTATACGCGCGTCGAGATGGAGGATAGGGTTGGCGGGCCCGCGGAGGAGATAAAGATGGCGGTTACGGTGCGGCACGTGTGGAGAGGTGGGGGGGGCGAGAAAGGTTTTAACTTTAATCCGAAAAGCTGATATTTCACCGGCGGCGGCAGCGGCGTTAATGGTCGGAAAAGCCGGGAGCGCCCGTACACCCCCAGCCGCCACTACCCCCCCCCCTCGCGTTTTGGATTCATCCCGTATTCGCGCCCGGATGTGTTAACACCCCCCCCCCCCCGTGATTTACAGATACCATTTCCGAGGGATTTCGCGCGAAAACCGTATATGCGCACACACACATACACACACACGTTTGTGAAAATGGTGTGTGTGTACGCACATATACGAATGTATAAATCTTTGTAATCTCCTCGTGCACCACTTCCCCTCATATACGTTCGAGCGTGTATATATAAATATACACACACACATATATATATATATATATATGCCGCCGCCGGTCTCGCATTGTGCGCGCATGCACATGGTGTAATAATTGTATTTATGTATTGCGCATTCGCACGCGATTCGCGCGTATTCGTATCGCAATAATTACATTATAAAACAATTATTTTTATTATTGTTGTTGCGTGTAATAATGTGTGTTTATCGGGTGTCTGTGTGTGTCGGTGCCGACGAGCGCAGTGAGCGCACCACGACGGAAATGTAATTTTCGTGTGTAATATTATTCGCCTTAATGGATAACGCGCGCGAAAACACACGGCTAGGCTACGGTGGTGTAGAGTGAGAGAACGGCTGTAATATCGCAATAAAACCGTCATGGAGACGATATTATATTCTACGGCCGTGTTTACTCGTTTCCGCGTACCCCTGCAGCAATATTATTATAACACGTTATTAGTAAACAAAATAGAATATATAATGTGTCGCACGTTCTTATAATATTCGACTGTAAACTGTCTGAAAAAAGTAGCAAAAAAAAAAAAAAAAATAGAAACAACAACGTTGCCCGAGGTGTGATAAAGTGGAGTACTCAACACATAACTTGCAGCTATTATTATGTATAATAATTAACTGTGCAGGAATAGTTTTATGCAAGAAATGATTCATCGTTTCTTTTAAAGTCAACACACCCACAAAGAGTGTTCAATTTGGGGAGCGAAGAATGCCCATAGTGTGAAATGTGTTCAGATTATCTCAGTTCAATATTATTTACTCAATAAAATAAACTTAATATCTCAAGTTTTGTTACTGACTTCAATATTAAAATTTACTTTTTATCGTTTCTTTTTTTTTTTTTTTTTTCGTAAAGTAATTACCTTCTCTTCCATGTCAACTTTCTTCGCTTCTTAATTATTTTCTATAAAAACAAAATATAATATTTAATTTACAAAAATATTAAAATATTGAAATGTTTACTGCTTAAATTTGAATGTACAATAAACAAAACAATATTTTCGAACGTTTATTAAACGTTTAACAGTGATGGTTAAGATATAATTTTGTTCGTTGAAAAAAAAAAATCAAAGAAACGATATTAAAATTTCGACCACTAATTTTATATTAAAATGATGAAAATAACATCTTATAAAATTAGATATATAATATATTAAATAATCTCATAATATTCCAAAAAAAATATTCCTTAACACAATTTCCTTTATACTAACAACAGTTTAGTACTGTAATAAGCAAGTCTTTAAATATAATTTTCAAAGAATAACCGTTCTGTTTTTTGTTTGTTTAAAGTTTGAAATCATAAAATATTCACTGGAAAAAATAGTCTGAACGATGATCGGTTCATAGAACAGAATTTCAATGTTCATTGCACCTAACTATTTTAATTCCACATTGCAGGTCACCATGATATTTAATGAAAAATAAAATAATTAAATGCTTTGAAAATATGTTCAGTTTATAATGAACTAATCATTATATAACAATGATTATGTAATACCTCTTTTTATATCATTGGGTTACGTTTTTGATGCGTGTCATTTAGACGACATAATTATGACCCATATATTCTGTACGTAATATAATACGTAATATTAAATACCGATAAACATAATAACTGATAATAATAACAGCAATTTATAAGCCAAATACACCCATAAAATATTAATCGGCGTGTGTTTTTAACTTTTTTGACTATCTATAAATTAATGTATTCAAATTAAGTTTGTAAACACTATACAATAGATGGGTTTAATTGTTATTTATTATTTCGATTACCCTAGAAATTAAAAAGTGATAAAATATTTAATTTGTGTAGTCGATAATTTGAACAAACGTATTTTTATAATTTTACAATAATATGAAGTGATTTATATTTTAATCAGGCGTTAATAAACGTTCCACATATAATACGAGTTAAATTTTTTAGATCAATTTAAGCTATTTTCTGTCACTATGTGCATGTAACTAAAACATACATAAATCAACGACATAAATATACTTTTTCCTTTTGATTCCTTTTGATTTTAACCATATAGGCTTAAAAACTTAAAGTACTAACTAAAATCTTGAAATTTCTATCCAGTACAAACAACAGTACAATACAAATTAAAAAAATTCCACTTTTGAGGTAAATAATAAATTTTGAAAATCGTCTTCTGAATGTTTTTTTTTTTTAAATGAAAATAAGTTCTTGACGCTATGAGCTAAAAATTTAATGCAACTTAACTCATATATATTTTTAAGGGTCCTAAAAAATCTCAAGTCATTGCTCATTATTATTATTTCTTTTTCACTTAAAGTTTTAAACCTTCAATATTTGATTAACTTATTTTATATCACATTAAACATGAAATTCCAAAAAAAAAAAATAAATAAATGTTAATATTTTCAATTACTAAAATGTACTTGAAATAACGTGAAACTGATCGGCGATTTTTATCATACACATATATAGTAAAAACTACAAAGTGTGTTATTTAAAATCGTAATAATTTAAGGTAACATTTAGTTTGTTTTCATACGTTCAAAATTTTACTACTTCAATCGCAAATTATTTTTGTTTTCCAGTAGCTTCAGAAGTATGTAATTTTAAAATCCAAATTTTTCAATATTTTCTGGGCCTCTGAAAAAAAAATAAAAATATTTTGTTGCATTTTTCAGAAATTTCCGACCATTTTGATTCTTATTAATTGATTTGTCATTATATATCCAGTTAAGTCTAAAATGATTTGCTAAATTTTTAACATTTCAGATTATACTTTAAAAGATATGTATATATTTGTGAAGTAATTATCGTTTTTATAACGTTTTGTAATACTTTAATAGGTATGGATGCATTGTAATAATATAACAAAAATAAATATAATCATAATAAAAAAAAAAAAAATGAGAAAAGAAATATGCAATTAATTGCGATTGTATTATTTGATACGATGGCGTTCACCCTCCTTTTCAAATATTATGCGAAGAATCCAAAACTTTTTTCAGCCCCCTTAGTTTTGTTTACAGAGATACTTTATTTAAATAATAACAACTGACGCCAAACATTATTTTTTTCATGACTTTATTGCAGATTATATTTAACTTTTGGTATCTAAACTTGAAATGAAAACAAAGGGGACAGAGTACTTGAATGTTTTTTCTTTTATAATTATTGTTTTAATATACGCGCATTCAGTCGTTTAAGTCATTTTACTATGAGTCAAAATGGCAAAAATATTTATGTACTCGTTTTTAGAATTTAAACAACATAATTATTAGTATATGTGGTTTATTAGCCGTATAAAAATATTTTTATTTGTTTAATATTTAGGTACTTTTATTATATAAATGCATAAAAAAAAAAAAAAATTAATGTAGTTTTATAAGAACGATACAATTATGTGACATTAGCTTGTACAAACGTGCAAGGCATATCTGTATAATAGATTTGCATATCAGTCGAGATAAAAATATATACATACATATAAAAAAAAAATGTCCAAAATTTTTTTTCACATTTTCAAAATTTTTTTGCGCTAAAATATTTTTTATAGGATTTTCTATCTATGTTTAAATTTTCATAAAATTCAGATCGAAAAATTATGGTTTTCGAGTTGTTTTTGTCAAATTTCAGGTAGTTTTTTCCAAAAAAAACATTGAAGAATTGAGAAATTCAAAAAATGTCCTCTTTAAAGTACAATCTAGACGCGAATTGGGTTTCGAAAAGTTATTGATCGAAATTTTTAGACAAGTATTTCCATACGAAAAGTTGTACACAGAAAAAAAAATAAAAAAATAAAATAAACATCATTGTAAAAACACTAGCTTCTTCACTTCGTTCAGAATCTAAAATAAGGAATTTTTTATTTTTCGAATATTAAAATACGAATAACTTATTATTTGATTTTAGTGTACACACTAAGTCTTTTCAATACCGTTTTTAGACACAAATGAATGATGTGTGTGTACCAATGAAAACGTTTCGAATAAAATGCGTATAACGTACAGTGGTCTAAAAATTAATTTAGGTGGCAAAAATACATATTTTTAAGTTGAGTATAATCAATAAATAATAATAAAATCATATTATAATTACATTCAATATAAAATAAAAATAGAACAAATGATAAATTTGATGACGCAAATATATCATTACAATGGCTAAACAGTAAAAAATACAGATTAGATATCTTGTTTTTGGTGATATTACACTATTACTGAGGTATTAATTGACATGAATGTGCATATTACTTTAAACTTGTCATCAAAATTTGAAAATAATATATTTTAAATGGATTTAGAAAATAATAATATGTATGCAAAGTTAATTTGTGTAATTTTAAGAACACCATTTTCAATTAAAACTTCAAATTTACCAAAAACATTACTAATTTAAAAGTTTTTAAGTTAGTGACAATAGTGTAGTATAGTATCTTGTCAGCAATTTAAAAATGTTTAAAAAATAAATTTTCGAAGTCGGATTTTCAAAATATTTGGAACGTAATCCAGTTGAACGTACATTATAGCCCACCTGCAGTTGGTGTTTACGGTTAGGGTATTATAATATTACGTTAAATGGCGATTGATATTTTTTATGTACGACATTTTTACGTCCTTTTCGTTATTTAATATTGTATAACAAGAAATCGTACAACAACGTGTACACGAGGAGATAACATCGCACTGACCGCGGTATAACAATAATAATAATTATTATTATTCGTCTGCATCAGCTGCTGCTGTACGCTGACCAATATGCACGTGATAGTTCCGAGAAACATGTTCGGAAATTAATTTTTATTACACCGAAGTTTCTTAACGATAATATTAATGTACAACATTGTTCACGCTTGTGAGCCCCATATTATTATTATATTATTATTATTATTATTATGCTGCAGTCGCTCGTTTCGTTTACACGAAATTGGATTGCGTAATAATTGATGTTTTTTTCCACGACGAACGATTTGTCACTAGAGTTTATCGCTTCGTGCATTTTACCGTACACGTTCACGGCGTGTGTGTGTGTGTGTGTGTGTGTGTGTGTGTGTGTGTGTGTGTAATATGGCCTGAGTAATAATTATTGTCACTGTGGAGTCTTCGTGTATAATAATATATAGTATAATATAATGGGAGTGGTTCTTGCATCGGAAACACACGCGACTGTGTTCATCTCGTTCCGACCGAAACGAACGACCGCAAAGCACGATATTTTCTATATTTCGCTCTGTGTATAGAATTTTTTTTTTTTGTTTATTTATTTTGTTGTTCTTGTTGTTGGTTTTTTTTTTTTCAACGCCCAACAAAAACCTTAATTAAGTTATAATGTAGCCTAGAGGGTGAATCGGAGTGTGGGCGTATATATTGGGGCCAACGTGATTTATGCTCCAATTCCGTTGGATAGTCCCCCCGGACAGAAGAAAAAAAAAAAAAAAACCAAATAAATAGATAGACGGAGGGAACGAATGAAAAAAATTATCTCCGATGAAACTTTTATATACATCAACTAAATGCTCCGGGGACCATGGCGGCGAACGAAAATTGGATGTGTATATACATAATATTATTATTGTATACACCATCCACACACATACTCGCTCACGAATACACACATAACGTTTAATTGATAATATAAATGCAAACGCTGTTTGTACAAAAACTAAAATAGAAAATTAAAAAACGTAAATCTTCCGTTTGTTTAATTTGGTTTTTAGCTGTATGCAAACGGAATGGAAAACGATTCGAATGTAAATAATTATAACGCCATTGCAAGTAGGTATGTCTGCACCACGAAGGACGAAATTAATTCCACGATAACATCATATAATAATATGAATTCAAGAGTCAGGGACTCGAGTAAGCCTCATTGCATTTAATAATTAATAATAATTTATTATACAGTGTAAGAAAATAATTATATAGATTTGTTTAGTAAATCAAGTAAATTCAATAGAGAACGCATTTAGATTTTCATATTAACACGATATTATATATATATATTAATAATTTAAATATTTTAGATTCTGAGCAGATAGACAAATTGTATATTTTTGTTATGTTGTTTATTTTTTTTTTCTCTTTCTGGAAAAAATTTTTTGTATTGAAATACTTGTCCTAAAGTTTTGATCAGTATTTTTATCCTCCTTAGATTCAAAATCACACCCAGATGGTACTTTAAAGAGGTCATTTTTCATATTTCTCAATATATTTTCCAAAAATGAGAAAAATCTGTTAAAAAATTGACAAAAAAGGTAAAATATGTTGTTATTAAAATTTTTATTAAAGTGAAAATGTTTTTTGACATGAATTCCAAAATAATATAGCTAGAAACTTGAAACGTTCGCAAATTACTCAAAGTAGTCGCGAAAACACTTTATAAAAATAGTTTCAAAAACATTTGATCAATTTTGAGTTGCATATAGCATTTTGAATAAATTGGAAATTACTAATTTTTTGTAAGTTATTATTTCATAAAATTTTTAATTCTTGATATTAAGACTTCATAATTTAATATGACCTCCCTCACTTACATATATATCTCACATTCTACATATAAATCCCGAAAACCGTAAGTCAATGTTGAAAATTGGTTCAATCTATCTTTATGCAACTTAGTAACTTGGTGGAGAATTTCATTGCAAATATTTTGGTGTAATATATTTTTTTACGGACAGATAATTAGCTATTAATCAAACTTTTTAAGAGGGTTTGATTAAAAAAAACCCGAAAGAAATACGGATAAATATTTTGATATATTTTTAGTTTACGTACACCCAAAAAGGTTAGTGCCTAATATTTTTTGGCAAAGTAATAGTTTTTGGACGTAAAGTACAATGGTGTGAATTAAAATCCACGCGCATCAATATAATTTTTTAATTATTATTCTATTTTGAAAATTCAATATCTTCGGGTATTATTTTAAATATCTACTATTTAAACTTTTTTAACCATAATTTTATAGTCAAAATGGTAATGTCGAAATGGCAGGATGAGACGATACCGGGTTCAAACCTAATTACTCGGTAAATTACATTTTTTGCACTGATCAGAGGAGGCTTGATAAACATTAGTATATACCTACTCATTGTATTATAGCGAATTAATGTCATTTTACGATAATTAGAACTACATCATTAGTTTATTACAGTGTTTATATTTTATTATAATTTGAAATTATTTGTGAGAGAATTATTAATTAGGTGTAAGAGAATATTTTGAAAAATTCATTTTTGTTTTTCGTAAATACTGTTTGAAACAAAATAATTTTTAGTTCAATAGTTAACTTTATTGCGTGTATATCAATATAATATGTAAGATCAGTGAACAATCATACAAAAAAAAAAATAAATAATTGATACTGTTATTCTGGTTAAATCTCGAGTACTTGGTGGTACTATAATATATTACTACGTAACTTATCACACAAATTTGACCATTTACACGAATAATGAATTGGACACAGATTATTCTGTTATTAAATAACATTTGTTAAACATTCTGACAATTCTTATTTACTATTGTACACTAACTGAAGCTCTGGTTAGAATCGTTTTATTGAAGAAATAATTTATCGCCTTTTTAAAATTTAACACATCCGTCAAGAGTATCTCGCCTGATGTGAAAAGAATTCTAATGGTACGAAGAACGTCCTTTTTTAATTTCTATTTGTTTCTTTATTTTGTAGGTTATATTTTAATTTTTAACTCATATGTATAATTAAAGGTTTCAGATAGCTATCTATATTACATGCTGCACAGTACATATTCTATTGTATTATGTTGCTGGAAGCCTATCAGGTTAATGCAATTCATTGTAAAAAATATGAGACATCAGTTTAATATTCATATCTGAAAATTTCATTCGGAATCATTCAACTTGCATGTAAAATATTGTCTACGAGTGGATTAAAAGTCATCGTCTTTTGTAAAATATATTTGCTACATACCTCCTGACTAAGTGAATAGATTTTTTTCACTTCGCAGACAACACCACATCTCACAAATCTCGATAAAAGTAATATATATATATATATATATATATATATAAATATCTTATGTAATGGAACAGTTGGTGAGTGAGTGTGAGGGTGTTTGCCTGCATTGTATATTGTAACCGTTAATTGTACTCCGAGTTTGCAGGTCTCGTAAGTCTTAGTAAAGTACTTACGTGTATCGTAAGTGTGTGTAAATATATATAAAACACATACACGTTTTATGTATCGTCCATTGAACACGCATTGGAACTATACAGAAGAATACACACACACATACACTCTATACTATATACGTGGGTATTCGAAAAGACGGAAAGTGCGCGAGGTCCAGGAAATAATGGTCAGAACAACGCGACAACGACCGTTGGCTTCACGTGGCACAAGAAGGGGAGGAACGACACGAGGACTGACAAAGGACACATACTATATATACATATTTATTTGTGTGTGTGTGTGTGTGTGTGTGTGTGTGCGTGTGCCCGTACATCTACTTTATGGGAACGTCAGTGTTAAATTGCTCGTGTAGGCCCATTGGAGTTCTTGGAATGGAGACCGCAAAATCGTTTTAAAGAATCGCCATGCACCGGTGCAATAATAGGCGTGAAAAAAATAAATCCTGTGTTTATAGTGTACGTGTACGTGTGTGTACGTGTGTGTACGTGTGTGTGTGTGTGTGTGTGTGTGTGTGTGCTTGTGAGAGTTTTTGGCGATACTTTTTTTTTTTTTTCAATATATTTATTCATACGTGTGCGTATTCGTCATCGAGTGATGTATTCAATGGTGCCTACTTTATATTATGTAAGAATTGAAAAATGCGTGATTAAAAAAAAAAAAAGAAAAAATATAAAACTCTCATTGATGGAGAACGAGCATAATACATTACAGTTTATATAGTATAACCATAATTCAATTCTTTAGGTATAACGTTGAATAAATTAATTCTATAGTCACGTGTTTTTGATTTTATAAAAAAAACTTTATACAAGAAGCACACTTAACTGCGTAAGGACTCTCACGGAACGGATCCCGACTGAATGAAATATTTTAAACATTTTTATAGGTACTTATCGAGTATAATATTATATCCGTATGTTATTATTTCATTCTAGTTAGCGCTAAATTTCGAGTGTGTTTAAATGTTTGTTTTTTAACAGCCATCAAGACGAAATTAATTTCAATTATGAACTCGTTTACAAAGCTCGTTATAGTTTCGTCGTCAAAACATAATAGAAAATAGGTATACTATTAAAGTACAGCATACTATACTTATTCGAATCATTTCGACATTATAATTTCCATGATTTACCGTAGTAGAAGATCCGTATTTAATTTAATTACAAAAACAAATGTTTCGCACGCATGCCAGAGACATAAATATCATTTAGTGTTTAGTAAATAATTTTATTAGCGTTTATCTATAATATTTTATAATAATATTCATTTTTTTTTTCAAGACAACTTGATTTTTTTTTAGGGCACCTAAAACTCGTATACGTTAATAAATTAAACCGAATCGTAAATAAATGCATAAAAATCGTTTATCGCGTGTCGTTTAAGAGAGTTTAATTGCTTAACAGTTTTTTTTTTGTTTTCCAGGAGCCGCATTACAAGATCCATAAAACAGGTGAAAGATGACATTATTACAGCAACTATGCATCGCGTTTTCTTAGAATATAATATTATAATAATTTATCGACGATCCTGTACATTTTATTAAGTGTGTTAATCCGTTTAATGCTCCTTGATGTTATATTATTAAACACGCGGTTTCAACTCGACCATTACTGTTCGTCATTCATAATAATATTAATAATAAATGTCTATAATACGGATGAGTATAATAATACGCGGCGGCGGCGTGCGATCTACGGAGTTTGTAGGTATACGCGCGGCGGCCTGTTCTTTTTCCCTCGCTTTTACGACTATCGGTTCTTTTCACGCAGCTGTTCGAATAAAAAACAGATAAACACGAGTCGTTTATAACAATAATAATAATAATATTACTATTATTACTTTTATTATTATCATTATTATTATTATAAATCGGCGATGGGGCCCTGCTCGGGCGCACACAGTATTTTATACCGTATATTTTAAAACGATGTTCACACGCGTTTATTTCCACATAAAAATCTCAATAAAAACATACCAGTCGCTTAAATAATAATAATACCACGCGCGCGCTCCGTCATGAGTGTGTATATAGCTGTTTTTTAAGCGGACAAAAATATTCATTACCCAATTACGTGTATACACTACTATAACGTAAAGTTCGTTCGTTCGCGTGTATCTTTTAAGCGTCTCCTCGGCACGAGCAAAGGAACAGTGGCGGCGGCGAATATATAACTTTGAACATTACATGCACCGGCTTAATTAAAGTTTTAAGACGCCGCCGCCATTCCTTCGCCCTCGGCCAAAGTTAATAACACTCGCGCGGCAGTGGTCGCGCGTTTATATATACATGTACGCACGTGCGTATAAACTTTAACCCGAAAGTCTTCCCCTGCAACCACCTCCGGTCTTTGTCGACGATTATGTGTATACATATATACGTATACACATATAGTGGGCCACTCTGGGTCCATTAAGTTTAATATAACGTCATGGTTTGGATTTCTCTCTCTCTCTCTGTTTTTCTTTTCCTTCCCCTCCTACCCGCCCCTCCTTGATACTTTACGCGCCACAATCGCCAGAACGGGCACCTATACAAGACGCCACACAGTGTATATCCCGTGTATATATAGGTACCATGCGTTTTCGTAAGCGATAATAAACCAAATTAAGAAGCTGCCGCCGGGTCTAAACTCTGAACTTTTGCCTAAGTGCGGTTTATACGCGTCTCTAATACGTGGGTATATGTTTTGTATCCTTCGAAACGCGCACAGAAGTCACCCAACAACCCGGAGGCGTGTGAGAAGTTCTCTTCGAGGTATATAAATATAATTTTATACATATAATATAATATGTACGTATTGGGGGAAGAGACTTAATAGTAATACGAACGTCACTCCTCCCTCCGCTCTCTTTCGTTGCTCATACACACACACACACACACACACACACACACACACAACTACACGTCGAAGAGGTGGGATAGTAGTAGTCACTGTAAAGAAAGACGGGGACGGAGGGGGTGCAGAGAGGCGAAGAGCATAGCGTTGCCGCTGCTGTGAGCCAACACAAACACGCGGCAGCGGCGGCCCACCCGTCGGGGGTCGATGGCTATACGGCGGTGCCCCCGGTGGCCGAGGCTACGACAACGACTAGGGGAGTGGAACATTTTTATGGAAGTTGTTCGTTTTTGTTTACTCGAGATTAAATCTGATACGAGACTATAATATATATATAATAATATATACGGTTGTTGTTACTGTTATTGCTTTTGTTTGTTATTATAACTATTATTATTTTTTTTATTTTTTATTTTTTATTTTTTCGGACTCCAGAGAAATATAATTTACTATTTCTTTTTCTATTGGTTAGAGAAAAATGCTTTTTAGATTGTGACATAGACTATGCGTGAGTATTTCGATTGTGAGCAATCATTTATTTCACATAGGAATAAAAATAAACATAAATCAATGAAATTAAAGATAATTGAATGTAATCGTGAAAGGCAGGTTAACAATTATTTTAAATTTTACTGTCTAATTAAGTTCCTAAAATTAAATAGCAAGTATAATTCACACCATGGGCATTCTCCATTCTTAGGGTGGGATACTCTTTGTGGATGTGTTGGATTTTAAAGAAATGATAAATCATTTAAGGAAGAGAAATCTGCCACTATTTGGATTAACCATTATTTGAGCCTACTTCTAAAATTTAATCATTTGTGAAAAATTATTCAGGAGGGTAATTTTCATGGGAATTATGCCATGTGTAGAAATACAAGTGAGATTCATGCTTTTAGTACCATTAGTTTCAGAATTAAAGCGAAATCAACAAAATCGATGTCATGATAATCTCGTTTATGGCATAATAAGCCATTTTTACTAAAGTTTCTGCAGGTTTTCCTCTATTTTGAAAAAATTATTGAGAATTTAAAAAAATAATTTCTCCTAAGTACCATTTAATCGACAAAATTACTGTATTAAACTTTTGGACAAATACTTCTATACAATAAATTGTCTCCAAAAGGGTAAAAAAGAAGAAGAAAAGGAAGAATATAAACACCATTTTAAAACCACTGGGTAGCATCTTCGCTCCACTCAGAATCTAAAAATGCTTCATTTTTTAAAATCACTTATTATTAATTAACTTAAAACATTATGCTATTTTTAGTTATAGTTTAAAATGCTTTCAAACTTCTACTGACAGTCAACAAGAATAATTTATCTTAAGTAGTACTTAATTATTAACAAAAGTTGTTTACGAGTTATTCATGTTTATAAAGCAATTATCCTTTCACAAATAAAATAATGTTATGAGTTTCTTTCCTCAGCCTGTTAAAGTTTATTTTATTAATTATTGTAAATCCATTAGTTCCCTACATAGCATAATATAATGTTAATATGCATTATTAATTATTTATCACGAATATTTAAAATACCAAACAGGACACGTTATATCAGGGTATTCTTTATTCATCTTATTTCACTCACTTTAGTGTAGAATATAATTAAAAATTTTTTAATTGCCCATTAATTAATTGGTATTATGTGGTATAACGCTAAATATAACCACTTAAGTCACTAATAAATAATTTTGTATTCATCAACACAGCTTGTGCTTTTTGCTTGTTTTTAAAATCTAATTCTTACAATATAAAATAACAAACATTAAATTTATTAATAATAGAAACGTTATGATTTAATAATGTATTTTGTATCAAAATTATTGAAAGAAATCAGATTTTAAACAGTAGATAGAAATAAGTATAACTTTTTTGAGGTGAAATTTTTTTTTAAGAATTGTAAATTTTATAAAATAATGTGAATTTAAAATTTCAGTGATTACATGTGTTATATAAACTAAAATATTTTGTCGTACGCCATTGTTAAAATGTATGTTAAATTTTTACCTGTAGGTATCAACAGAAAAATGTAGTTATTAATAATAGCTTTTGTAATCATAAAATCTGAGTATTATTTTTTCTCATTTTGGTAAACAATAAAATATTGATTCCGGCAAAAGCAAATGTGTTCTACTCAAAAAATACTTATGTTCATATGTATATTTCTTTTTATTATTATTTTTAGTGGAATTATAAATAAAATACGTACTACATGTGTTAATTGTCATGAACTATGTTCACATACATGAATGATAATGTTAAATATTATACTATAATATCACAAGCACTTAAGAACTAATTGAAAAACAAAATAGGTACCTACATTAAACTGTTAATAAAATGCGCTCTTACTTTTTAATTAGAAATAACTCGGTAAATTCAACATTTTCAAATGTATAAAAAGACGTAGAGATATTTTTAAGAATGTGCCCTCGAGAATGCATAAGTTTAGTATATTCATCAAAATTTTCAGAGAATAATTTAGTTTTACAACAGCGGTATTTAATATGAATAAGTTATGCGTTCTCCGAAAACATGCACGCAGTAAAACAAAAAAAATGCAAATATAAAATATATTTAATTTACAAAACAGCGTAATTTTGACTAGAATTTCGGTGTATAGAAATGATAATTAATTATTTTAATTTCCGTTCGATCGATAATGAAATAATTCTAATGAGAAACCATAAAACACTCCAAATTTGATTCCTTCGGCTGATCGAAATCAATAAACGCGTATGAAAACGTATCAGAACGACGAAAACTGCGATTTATTAAAACATTTAATACAAACACGTAGTTGTCTATATAAGATCGTGAATTTTTAACAACTGTTTTCGAACGTCTGCAATGTTTAGACGGCCGCGTGTCTGTTACTGCATTATTACTGCCGTTTTCACACGATCCGGAAACAAATCCGGTAGATAATGTTCGTACGACAATATACTTAACTACACGCGTGACAACTATAATGCAGTCGTATGTGCGCACGTGAGCGTTAAAAATTTAAATTTTCATTTCTCGTGGGCATAATATAATAATAATAATAAATGTAACGCTGTAGCTAGGAGCATGGAGTAGGTAGGTATACACACACACACACACACGACGTGCAGGCTTTTTTTCACGCGATGGGAAAAAAAGGCTTATGTATTCAAAAGGCGGATTTTATGTGCGGCGATAACAATATCAATATCTTATATCAAGAGTACACTCCGGTATCCGGTTTATTGCGCAGGTTGAACCCCATAAAACGGGAAGAAATACCGATAAACTCGACCCAACGACCCCGCGGGGTTATTCCCGGCCGGTTTATCTGCAGTGCGACGTCCCTATATACGAATCGCGCTACCGCCCGTATCCGCCGCCAGTGTAGAGCTTCAGAAAAAAAAATACATATATATATATATATTTATATAATATAACATGATGTGTTATTATTATTATTATACCTATAGTATACGTCTGTGGTGACGACGATAGCACACCGTGCGCGATACGGATTTGAAAATATATGTATATCATGGACATCGTGAATATATATATTTTTTTTTATCGTCCCTTAAAAATACCAGCACATCTTAAACACGTTGTTTCGAGGTATACTAATACAACATCACGTAGATCACGTAGTTTGTAATGCATATCAAGGGGGACTGGTTGGGCTAAGACCTCCAAAATATATTATTTTAAATTGAAATCTGTTGATTTCCGCCTGTTTAACCGAAACCGAAATCTATTGTGTCCTATTTTTAGGTAATTTAGGGAAGTGAATAAGTCTATGTGATTTTTTTAATGACGTTTATTTTTGATATTTTTTCCTCAAACACATTTTTAAATGTAGACCGTAGTCGGATAAAATGTATTGTCAGTATTGTGTTTTAAAGAAGTTCTACTTTGAAATTCTCATTTATGGGTTCAATAACAAGTAAACACTACATTAACCTCGAGTATAAACGTTAAAATAATAAACCATCGACTAGACTTTCATAAAATTGGGTATACAGCTTGCCATATAGATTGATAACACTTGTTTCAAGTGAAAATTATTGTTTGAATTTTAGATACTACAGAGTTAAAGTTACTACTCACAAGAAGTAGTTCAATTAACAGCATAATGTAATAGTTCTACAGTATGTAATTTATTTTCAATAAGCATAAAAAAGTTTCAGAATGTGCTTGAACATACTAACATTAAAGCTGACCTTATCTACTTATAACTACCCATATTTGTGCCTGTTACAACTATAAATTCTCGTTGAAAATTTTTACATTTGTACATCTTAATTATAATACGTTCATTCCAAACCTAAATCTGATGTAGAAGGTACATAAGTATAAAATTTGATTTTAAAATTACAATGAATTCTTCCTAAAAAGTCTTCCTAGTCTTCCTTAAAATATATATATATATATATTTTAAAACATGTATACATTAGTTAATTTTTCTTATAATCTTAAATTTATTGTGACTCTAGTCTTTTCTAAAGACGTCTAAACCAAAAATGCACGAAACCTATACCTACTTACACGTTAAAATCCTAAAACTAAATTTGTTTGTTGATATTTTGACATTAAAAGAAACAAATACTTGCGACTTTTCTAACGGTTGGGGTACGGTGCAGTATGATGGGGCATATTTCCTAACAGCCACCCTTCAAATGATGTTCTTGATTACACTGAATATCGACCACATAATATGTTTTACTCGTATACAAGCACCCGAGTGTGTGTGTGTGTGTGTATACGTGTGTGTGTTTATAGGTGTATATATTAACATTGTGATGCCGTCCACGCGGGTTATAGTCGTGTAATGAATCCCTCGCTACCCCTTTTTCGCGCGGACCCGGGGACCAATACGGCCGCCGCCGCCACCGTCGTTAATTCGACAATAACCGTGACAATGAATACATGTCGTCCATTCGGATTAAAGCACAACGAGTGGCATCCAATTAAACGAAAAAAGAAAAAAAAATGATAGGAACCCATAAAAAAAAAATATATATATATAATAATATATTATGCGATGTGATTTACGTGCTTGTGTTTTTTTTTTTATCGATAAAACACGAGGAAATTAAACCGATTAATGCCCGTTATCACTACAACGTAAACGCGTATTATATACATATATGTATGATAAAAATAAATATAATATTTTAACTACCTAATAATAATGTACGTGTATTATACGAGTGTTAGTGTAGTCGTAGTGTATAACGAGCTGCTGTAGATTATAATAATCTTTTTTTTTTATATTATTTCGTGCATCTACTCCCTCCGCTCACCCAAGCGATTTCCGTCGGTTGGTGAAAAATATGAGATTTTACGGTGATTAAACACTATAATATAATACATACATACTGAGCCACAGTTAAAATAATTGTCTGTTTCCTATGATAAAAATGATTTACTTTAACATGCAAGTAAAATCTCTATGATATGACGGACAGTAAAAAAAACATTTGCTAACTATTAATATGATAATAAATAAAATAACAAGAGTTAGTTAAATTTTACACTTTACCTAATATGTTGTTTTAAAATTATTATTTACTTATAGGTATTATACTTTATAATAATACTACTATATATTCTGTTAATTAGTTTCATGCTAATTTCATAAATGTTTGATGCTAATTATACTACCGATGTACAAATTATGATAAATACAACCTAGGTATCATAAACTGACACTGACTCTAATATAGTAATTTATAAAGCCATTAACACAATATGCCTGTTTTATATAATATTCATTATAATATTACATTAAAAAATGTCATATAATCTCAAACGTGAATTAATTATCATACTCATTAAGCACATTAAGGGGAATATTTTCGTATCAAAAATTATTTTATAAATATACATCATATTGACACATTGCTGACGGAAAATATGGCATTAAAATAAAATTAAGATACCTATATTATAAAATATCAGAAAAACTTATAAATTATGCGCTGAATAAAGTACCTTATTAAGTGTTAAACTGCAATACAGAAACATAGTGATTTGCTTTTGAAAACAAATATGTGTGTTTTAATAAAAGCCAAAATATTTTATGTTTTTTAGCGAATGTTGTGGTGTATCATTAAATGCATAATTGATTTTAGTTGGCATCATTACACTTTGTTAAATAATATCTATACAATCCCGTAATGGATAAATACGATCAATATGTGGTCTTTGAATGAGAAATGTCTAAGAATTAAATATGAATTTAAATCGATAAATCTATTTGGTGTTATAAAAATTCAAATCTTGACTATAACTGTTTTTATAGATGAATTTAAATTTTACAAGTATGAGTACATTTAATATTCTTTTACTGCATATAAATACGAGAACATTGCGTGATACAAATGAACTTTGGAAAACAAATATACATTTATAATTATAATACGATTACATATTCGCCATTTGGACTTAAATTTCATATTACAATTATTTAATTAAATTGAAGATAAGTGTTACAATATTTAAAGAAATAAAACAGTGTCAAAAATTTTGAAAACTTCGTATTTCACACTTATTATTTGAAAACTTCTGAAATCTATTAGTATACTTTAAGCATTAAATATTATAAATAAATAACTTTTAGATTTAGTTATTACTTTCATTAATGATATCAAAATTCAATGTTTGTTAAACAGAAGAATTATTACATTTTTATTTTATACACAAATAGGTAATTTCAAATGAACAGATTTCAAAATAAATATTATTAAATAGTATTATACTATAGATAAATGGAAAATAAAAAATAAAAGTAATCTATTGATTTAATATGGGAATGAGTGATGCTTCCAACAAAACATATTTTCTAATATAATATATAACTATTATTTTTATAATTATCAACTACCGATTTTATTTAACAAACTACCAACTACAAGAATACCTAAATTTATAATATTAAAATTACTATTTCATATCTTTTAGTCTTAAGCTTTTGAGAAGTTATTTATTTTGTTAAAAATTTAACGATTGACACACTAATTTACTTGTTACTTAATTAAATGAACACTGGGCTGATAAAAATGAAATTTCACTCCGTGCTTAAAAAAACTAAAATGATGCCTTTGCTCTAAAACACACTATTTTACGACCTGGAATAAAATTAACTCTCTAAATCATTAAAGACGTAAATTTATAAAAGCATGTGAAGTTTTATTTATCGAACATTTTTGGTTTCTTACAGTAAACATATTAAATTTGTTTTCACAAAAAAAGTCAAAAAAAAAATATTAATAAAATATGTAGAAATAATATAGAAATAATTTTCATGATAAATAAAAACCGTCGAAAAGCAAAATACCAAAAATGATTTACAATATTATGCTACAGCAATACACGAACATGACGTAACAAATTACGAAACAAATTGTGCCTATATTGACATAATAATATTTTCCAAAATAATTTGCGTTTTTTAAGTCTATAATGATTTCATATCCATTCAATCAATTTGAATTATTTTTTTGTATTATTTCACCCAAACTATTCTACATAATATTGTTGACGGTGAGCCGTCGTTCACTCCTCGTTCAAAAACGGACACGCCATGCAATCTAGTAACAATTGGCCGAACTACTCGGCGTATTCACCACCAGCACACTTCGGAAACTGTGGTGGACGTATTTCGCATACTCGTGTCAGCTAGGAACTTTTATCACGGCGATTATTTTTTTACGAATATGAGAGATAATATTTACAATGTCTCTAGTGGACGTATCGTATTTCTTCGTAGACGACGACGATCGCAGCGGAGGAGAAAACAAATATTATAAAATATACCGAATAATAATAAATAAAAACAACAACAACAACAACATCATATTTTGTGGGCACAAACGGAAAATATGTTTTATGTCGTCCATAAAATATAACAAGAGGCCGCGGGGCCGTAGTAGGTTCACGGAGTAAAGACGCCGCCAACGCGGCTCGCGATTATTCCGAGCGATTCATATCGCCGACTTCGCGTCGTTGTTTGTATTCCGATGCGCGCGGTCGGAACGTTTTACCTGCGGGCTCACACACGCGTTACGTCTATTATAATAACATTTGAACGGCGAAAAACATTGGCAACATTTCCACTTGGTCGTCTAATAGGCACGTGTATTATATATACGTATACGCCGGAGAGCAACACTCGGAGAGCCAACCGAAATCGTAATAATTGTTAATAATTCTACGCACGATCGATCTGCGTGAGGAAACCGAATAAATTATTATTATTATCATCATCATCATCATCATCATCATCATCGAAATGATACAGAAACACGCACATTGGTACTTAATACTCATACGGCGTATCTTCGTGGAACAATACCTATATTATGGTGTGTATAGTGTACAGTTTCGTCCGCGTAATTCATATCCATGATGTGTGTAGACTTTGAGATAAACGAATTCCAATTAATCGATTTGGAGGAAAATTAAAAAAAAAAAAAAAAAAGATCATACCAATAGTATTTTCTAATGGAAACCTATATTGTTTGGTACTGATGATATTATGTGCATTTTTCAAGTAATATTGAAAATTGTTTTACTTCATACCCGGAGCCTTAGATCATCTAAAAAAAAATCTATTCGTAGAATTTTAGGATTATCTCTTCGGTAATGATTTCAGAAAAAACAAAAACAAAAACGTAAAATTTACTACTTCATTGTTCAGAATCAGAAATTGTTTAAACGCATAAAAATTAAGGAAACGTCAGTTAGAAACATACTTCTTTTAGATCGATTTCGACTTTTCTACTCATGTAGTAATCAAAAACGATCATTTAGATCGAATAGTTTCGTTATAATATAACCATTTGAAAAAAGCTTTATTTATCGAATGAATAAAATATCGTTATAATAATCATTTTATAGGGTACATATAAAATAATTTGAATTTTTTTTTTGACATAGCACACAACGATATATGTAGATGTTTAATATGGCCACTTAAAGATCGGATGATGTCAAACTCGTTCCATACTCTCTGCATCATTTCCAATGTTACTGCGTAGATACAATCAGGGACTCATTTATTTTAAGGCTAGCCAGACTTGATGCTATAGTCCTAAGTGGCAAATTTTGAAGTACGGCTAAATTTTGGATAATTTTGTGATTTTTACAATAAATAAATTTCAATTTTTGTAAAAACGTGTTTTAATAGATTACTTTTATTTGCATTTAACATGATTATATATTTTTGATTGAAATAATAATACAATTATTTTAGATTTTGAGTGAAGCGAAGAAATTATTGTATTCATTGTTTTTTCTTTTTTATTAATAAAGACACTTTTTCGATTAGAAATACTGGTTCTAAAGTTTCATGCAGTAACTTTTTAGATCGAAAATTGCTTCTTTTGATATTTTTATGAGGTCGTGTTTTAAAATTTTCAAAAGTTTCGCCAAGCGTATGAAAAAGCTACCGAAAAATTAACAAAAACGGTAAAATAGACCATATAACAGTGGTGTTCCCATAGGGCATACTCCATATACTCCATATATTCTCATGATTTTTTTGAAAATAATTATTTACACATAAGTTACACATAAGGAAAAAATAAGGGAAGAGGGTGTTGCGTATACCCCCAACAAATTTAATGGGAACCTCACTGCATATAACCTAAAGTTTGATAGTACTGATTTAAGTTTTATAACATAACTCCAAAACTAATAGAGATAAAAACTTGAAAATTGCATTAACAATTAAAAATAATCACATGCATACTTCATAAACATTTCAAAATTATTTGACCCATTTTCAGCTTAGTTTAGAACTACGAAAATCTTAGAAATCGTTTTTAAGTTTTATCTCATACAATTTCTTATCTCGTGGTATTAAGACGTGCACATTTTATACAAACATACCCTTTTTTACACCCGAATAAAGTTAGAACTTGTTTAAAACTAGTCATTTTTACGTAAAATAATGATTTATTATTGACAAAATCCTCATGAAACCCCATCAAATTAAAATATGTCTTACATAATTTGCACAATGGTTATTCTTCGCTCTTCTGGTAAGATGCTCTTGATGGGTGTATTAAATTTTAAAGAAACGATATTTCATTTCATCAACAAAATGATTCTCAGTGGAGCTTTAGTTTATATAAGACAATATTGCTTGAAAATTATGAAGTTTATAAATATGAAAAAAGCCGAACACACTTAGTACCACGGGTATTTTTCGCTCTTCGGGTCAAATCTTGGCGGGTGTGTAGAATTTTAAAGAAACAATTAATCATTTCTTCGATAAAACGATTCTAAACGAAAGAAGTTAATAATATAATGAATAATAGTAATCGTCATTTTCAACACACCCACCAAGGGTATTTTTATCCAAAGAGTGAATAATACCTGTGGTGCGTACTACGCGACCACCGTGGGCGGTTACTGGCGGTCGACATTGACATTTTTTTTCAGCAGGCTCGTGTGTTAATATTATGAAATCATGTCCAAATACATGGCAATATAAATTATAATTATATATCCGAAGATATTGGAAAACCTATTTATTCACCGTCATTCACATGCGTCCGTTAGTCGTAGTGCCGGTGTGATAGGATATTCTTACCCCTGGATATTCATTACACCGGTGTCATCCGGATCTACGTGTCCGTCTTACGAGTCGATCTCATCCGAGCGACTAATCGCGGCTGTCGCGGCGGTGGTTACTGCGCAACTGTTGCATATAATCAAAATTAGTACTCCGCTGAATAGTGATTACTAAACTAATGTTAAATCAACATTGGCTTTATCGTAGAGATTAACCCGTGAACTGTGAAGTATCATCTGCTTAACAAATATCTTTACCATCAAAATGTACAAATTATAATAATCCATTTATAGAACATTAAAAATAACACTGTCCTCGAAAATGTACCTCACGTGCAACACAAAAAACTGCTCTTTCTTAAATCAATTTATTTTAAAATATAACGTAATATCTAATAAGTAGGAATATTTTTTATTGTAATGAGTAATATTTTTCGTAGTACATAATATATGAAAATAGAAATAATGAGGTATTGCTGTCTGCTTAAAAATATTTTATAAAAAAAACAAATCTGACACATCTCTGTTTAAAGGCATTAAATTTATAAAATGATGATTAGGGAGCAGGGACACTAACAAATATTTTCCTGACAGGCCAAAATTTTTCTCCTCTATTCCTTGTGTATCTATGCAATACGACTGCGACAGAAAGCTTCTCATCGACATTTTATCGGCCCTTAATAGGTTAAACAGCGTATCCGATACTTTTGAATTAAACGACTTTTTAGTATAAAAAAAATCAGAATTATTAATAATAAAAAGGTTTGAATTACTACTTCATTAGAAATTGGAAATTATTTCTCTGAAAATGTTGGTTGTTGACAGAGTAAATGATGTAATTATAGTGTTATGTAATTATAGTATTATAGAGTTTAAAGTGGAAATAGTTGTAAGCATTATGAATTAAGTACAGGAAAATTAAAAACAACAGAATTATGATCAGAAATGGATTTAAAGGATAGTTATTTGTAAATCATGTACTCAGCAGTTTCATTTTATATTATTGAATGCATCATTTTACATAACACACAAAACTGAAATGAGCAAGTTTGGGAAAAAATATAATTTTTAGAGACATAAACGATATTGCTTGATTATTAATCTTTTTTATTTTATTTTTTTAAAAGTGACATAGCTAATTAAATATTATAATAAATTAAGGTTAAATTTTATTTTTTAAACTGATTTCAAATCAATTTTTCAAAAAATTTTTTTAATAACATTCATCAAAGTTTTTTTGAGCACTCGAACAGTTTTCAAAATATCACTTACGCCCTTTTGCCTATTAGGGCTCGATTTTAACTGTTGTGTACCACACTCACACGCACACGTCTGCTGCACTCATCGTGTGTTGACGAGTTGACCCATATAAGCGAGTGCGTGCGTGTACGTACATACCTAATACAGTATTACAATATTATCATAGTTCGTCAGTATCGATAAAACGTATATAAAACGATAAAGACGACGGTGAACGAGGCAATATACGAAGCAGTGGCGGCGGCGGGACTAGCAAAAAGTTTAAAGCGTCTCCTCCGCCGCCGTCGCGTCCTCACGTGCATAATGTGCTGCACGCGTGCGTGGAAAACAACTACTCGTCGCGTGTTTGTTATTCAAGTCGTGGGGAGGTTTTTTTTGGAGAGGGGAGGGCATGAACATAGTCAAGTCAAATTAGCGTTTTGAGTGACTTTATTGGCCGCGACGTGGATGTAATATTGTCATAACACTTGCACACGCATTTTCGAAAAGTGAAAGCTATTCGCCGTACCCCTCCGCTATGGGCCTGAAGTTTGTACCCCATTTCAGTAGCTGTGCCCACACCATACACTTCTATATTAAGTTTTATGCTACGGTAAACAGCCGAACGTGTGCGCGCTTGTAATGTACTCCGTATGTATGCAGTGACACGTCGTCGGAATGTAAAATCTCCTACGTACCCAAAAAGTTTTTTTTTTGGGTACGAGTATATAATAAATACGAGTATGTATATTCAAATTTACAGAAAAGAAAAATTATGTTATACATTTAATAAATGATTCGCTGATAAGAAAAATATCACTTAAAAGTAATTAAATAAAATTGATTCTACACTGAAGGAGGTTTTTCACATATAGTATCTGTAGGCGATCAGCACTTTAAAATAATATAGTATAAACTCCATTAATGTTAATTGACTTTTTAATGTTATATGTTTTGAGTCCGAACTGTGAAAAACAAGTTTTGATTAAATTTTATTATGTATAAACAATGCATGTTATATACCTATATGTTTGAGTACAATTTATTAAGTAGTTTCTTGTGTTTGAAATACAGAGATAATTATTTTGTTTTATGAACGTTTTGACATTAAAATATATTCTGTATGCATGATATTTTATAGATTGCATATGCTTATATAAATACATATATTATTTATTTAATAAATACTGTTTTACATTTTTTTGTTCTAAATTATATTTATTTATTTTTGAAAGCATTGAAGGTACAATAAGTGTGCTCAATGTGATTACAGTAGGTACCCTACAACTATTTTGATCCTTTTAAACAAAATAAACAGAAAAAATATGGGTTTTCAGAAGTTTTTCGTATTCATGACAGAATAGAATAGTACAAGTGTTTTTTGTTTATTCATCATACTGTTGTAATTTACAATAACATATTATATACATTAAGAACTTTGCTGTAATAAATGGGTACCATTATATAAAAATTAACATGGAGATGCACTAGTGAAAATGGTTATGAATATATAAATATTTTAAAAAATCTATTATTAAAAATAGAATATGATTATTATATATTACACAAAGAAAGCTAATCCTATCCTGTATAATTTTGTACTGATGATTAATTTGGGTATTAGTTTTATAAATGAGAAAATTTGCACATAAAGGTAAGTCAGTAAGAGAAATATGTATTAAATTGTATTGTATTGTATTGTAAAATGTATCAAATTCTATTCTAGTTTTTGGATTATTTGAAATTTAAAAAAAAATAATAGCATTATATATATATTTTTTTAAAAGTTCTTTATATAAAACATTTTATATTTTTTGAATTTTAAATTAAGTTAAAAAATCCTAGTAAAAATCAATTCGACTCTGTGCTTTATAAACTATCGGGAACCGATTCGGATGTAACTCCCTCACCACTCTGCAGTGTATTCGTAATTGCGAAATGGAAAATGATGATGTATTTGCCAGCCGATCGAAAAATCGCGACAGGAGGCACGTGTAGAACGCGCGCGAAAATGGCTGATGGCAACGATGCCATTACACTTCTAATAATAATAGTACACTCGCAGCAGTAGCGACGGTGGCGAGGCAACAAGCACATAAAATATTGAATTGACGACAGCATAACGGGTTAAAACATTGGTTATTGCTGTAGTCGTTGTCGATTGCGTATAAACAGTGCGTTAAACCATTCCAAACACATACAAAGGTTGTTTTTATTTCTCCATCTCGTGCTCATTCTCTCTCTCTCTCTCTCTCTCTTTCTCTCCTCTCACAGTTTCTCACTTTCGCTGCCCCTTTCTCATGAAATATCCTGCGAGCTCTGTAAAATCAGCTACATACACGGATATGCATACACGTACACGAGAAGAGGGAATGTGTATAATATGATATACATACCTCTCCTCCAAGCCGTGTCTATTATATTACACCCCCTCGGCCCACTGAAGAGCAGCAACAGCCGGTTATGCGATATGGTCCGGGCAAAAGGTTCGCTTATCGATTTTCGCGTGCATTATACGCCAGTAGCGCGGCGAGGACACTGCAGGGGAAACGCTCTCTTCCTCTCTGTTTTTCATTCCCGCGATGGCAATCGGGGATGCTGTGCAGAGGTCGCGGGCGGGACCACAGAGAGTTTTGAGGTCGAAGGGGGTGGGCCGCGGCGTTCTTCTTCTTACTGCGCGCCGCGTAAGTCTATATATATATATATATATGTATAAGCACTCGCTGTGTGTTTCTGTGTTTGTGTAGACGGTATAGAATGTATATATAAATGTACGCTCCGGTCGTCTAAGATACGCGAGGAAGTCGGTGTGCGGATGCTGCGGAGTGGAGTGGCGGCAAGTCGACGGAGAGAACTTCATCTCCGTGAGCAATATATATATATATATAAGAGTAGTATTCCGGCGGCAATGCCGAGCTCAGTTGGTGCAGGTCGAAGGGGGAGGGGGAGACGCCCGGGCGCGCCGTATCACACATCATTGCGCACCCGGGGGATTTAGGTGGTGCACGGCCCGCTGCTATCTTAATGCGTTTCCGAAAAGCTTTTCGCCCTATTCCCACACACACACACACACACACACACACACACACACACACACACACACACACAAACATACACACACACACACTCTTGCCGACCCGGAGGGATGTAATTGTGTGCGCCTGCGATTCTACTCTTCCCGCCAGCCCGCGCTCGCCAATAATGGTAATAATTATAATAATAATGATTAACTGTTTTATACATACACAGAATATTATATTTTTAATATAACTAATATATAGTGTGTGTGTGTGTGTGTGTGAAAACTTACTGAGATGAGCTAATACACAGCCAATTTGCTGGGGGTTGAGTACTAAGATTATTACCATCGATATATAATATATGCCTTTGTATAGTAGACCAGTGTGGTATGATGTTGAAGATGAATCGCAGACCCGCGGGCCAACAAAAGCACAAAAAACTAAACTAAACTAAACAAAGTGTTTTATGTCTACCTACAATATCAGATCACTCGATAGATTGTGACATATACACTATCTGACATCGATTTTTAATTATTTTATTGCATGCAGTTAAAGTTAATGCGTGAGAGCATTGTCATACAATATCCTAACTTATTTTCATAGCGGTATACATTCATTTTATTAGTTTGAAAAAACAACTGACAATTTAAATAAAAAATATAAAATAAGCTAGAATAACTTCATTATACCCATATTAGTTATAACTCAAAAAATAATAGAGCTCTAAATTCAGCACATAGTAGAGAACTTTGAAAAAAACTAAGGTACCTCTTTTTTTTTTTTAATAGTTTTTATCTAACAAAAATGTATAATTTTAAACCTGGTAACCATTTAAGTTCAAATCGTTTACCTTTACTACATGTTTCAAATTTTACAATGTATGACTTACAGCAGAGATAAACATTGTAAAATGTATTAATTTTTCGCACTCAGAGATACTGTTAAAACATGCCATTAAGTAAATGCTAAGAATCTAATATTAATGAGGTAAAAAAAAAAGTAAGACATTTATTTATAAGTACCAATATTTTGATATGAATGAAAATGCTAATAAATTTTGAAAATGCATTATTATCACCATGTATAAAATATATTTATAACGCACTGAATTGCATATCGAATGGCTGTGAAGCCTATTAGCTATACCACGCCAAAGCTTTTTATAGCGGTGTCAGTTTAATATACCTATATTACATTCAGTTCACATTATACCTATAGGTACTGAATAAATTAAAATGTAATATTTAACTTTATAATATTGCTTTAGTCTTATGCGTCTATTGTAACTGATATCTCTAACTACAAAACTGAAAGTTTCGTTAGAAACCTATGTGTTTCGCCTATGTGAGCTTATTTCGTTTTGTAGAACTACGTTTTAGAACTACGAATTTGTCGGTTTTAAATTTCTACTAGAATTTCAATAATTCACTTCAAACGGTCTGCAAATCGACCATGGATCGACAGTGCCCATAAAATTGTAATCTTAAATTCTTAACGTGTACAATATACAATATAATATGTATCATACACATAATATTAATACTACATATTGTAATACACCTACCTCTACACTTTAGATCTCGTGCCAGAACTATCCGTCGGCCGATCGGCGTGTTTTCCCAAAAGACCCGCCACAACCGTATATATATATATATATATATATTTATATAGTTGTTTACCTTTTTTTTCTCTCTTTTTTTTTTTTTTTTTCAACGAACACCGTTAATATTGTCTGATATCGCATTCCGAAAAATCTCCATATAAATGAGATTTCCCAAACGGCGCTTTCTAATGCGGCGTTTTTATAGCGCAAAGTTAAATGACTCGTAAAATAAGCTCGAGACCGTTGCGCGTGCTTTTGTACGCTCGCACGCGTGCACACATATTTATTCACAGTTGTAATATAAATATATACATATATATATATATACGTATACCCATAGAATATTATGTAGGAATTGCCTATTACGCCGAATATATACATTTTTATTAATGCATTCAGCTCGAATTCTCGGATCAGATATCGCATGCGGCGGTGGATGTCGATTCATATCGCTCGTTAACTGTTATTGAAATCGTTTCAAACAGAACTTTCCAATAGCCGCCGTGAATATATTATATCATAAATCTATATAAATACCCACACGAAACACACGCGTACACGCACGGTGCACGGCATTTATACAGGTAGGCATAAAGCGCGTGAAAAAATAATTAATAATTCATATAATACGATTTGTATAACTATTGTAGTTTCGATTTCACCTAATCTAATTTGTTATTAAACACGCGCGCTACCGAGTGAACCAAACAAACACCTCGATCTTAGCTAAATGTGTGCCAATATACAATACTGTATCCAGTAGTAGTAGTAGTAGTAGTAGTAGTAACTCTATAAGTCAAACTCTATAATATTTTTATTTTTCACCCCATAGAATATATTTCTAGGTGGAATATCTATACTAATCTATGTCTATATCTATAAAGTAAAAGCGTGGTTATTATTATCTGGATAGAGATCTATCACGGCATTTTATTGTATGTATCACCTTTAAAAAACAGAGACAGTACTAAAAATTGATTTTTTCCCCTTCTACGATTCGTCTAATGTAATGCGTATATAATATATAATAGGAAACTGTATAATTGCGTTTATTTTTAAATTAAATTTTAATATTGTATACAATAATGATACTGTATTAATAATAAGTTAATATCATAAATAAATGATTATATTAAATTCATTTTAAGCAGAAATTCAAGACAAACTATGCACTTTAATATTAATGAATTAGTGAACAAAATATGATATGATACAAAATAATTGCCTTTTAACCAACTATTGATGCCAAATGAGACCATGATTGAGCTATAGTGTCAGTTCCTATTTTTGGAAATTTCTGTTAATTTTCTTTAGCCAAAAATCTAAATCACTTTTTTTAAATTCTTTAAATTTTAGTCATCCAAAGCTCAGTTACAGAACTCGAATTCATGCTTTTATAAACTAAAAATCGGACCAGAGAGAATCACTTTTAAATTTTCCCAGATTTATTAAAAAGGAATGATAAAATAACGATTTTAAACTAAATATTTTACACATGGTTTTTCATAGTACATAATATTATTTATTTTCGCAATAAATAAAATTAAATGTTTTTTCTCGTCGATTTTTTACCCTGTTTGGTATTAATAGTGGGATATACAATGGCTGAGTACAAAATATTTTTTTTGTAACATTAATAATCTTTTAAAGTTAAATAATATTTAAGTAAAAATGTCTTATATAAACAGATGCATCACTCAGAATTGTTTTATTGAATAAATATTTTATCTTTTCAATAAAATTTGATACACCCAACAAATCTTACCCGAGGAGTAAAAAATAGTAATACCCATGATGCGAGGTATGTCCGGCTTTTTATTTTTTTCTATTAACACTTTTAATTGTAGTTTAACTAATCCAAAAGATTTTTACATCAGCTACATAGTTTTTAATTTGGCTTTTGTTCATAATTTAAACAAGTAATTTTTCAAAATATTCAACAGTTTTTCTAAAAACAGGGAATAGGTAAATTACCTTAAATTTGGGTAAAAATTCTAAAGTATGCTGTAACTTGATTTTCGTAGAGTTCACTTTAGTTATTTATTCGTAAATCTAAATCTTATAGTACTGCATACTTTAAACTTCAAAAGATACAGTTCAGTAAAAATAACTGAAATTCAACTTAAAATCATTTTATCGAAGAAATTATTTATTATTTTTTTTAAAATTAGTATTTAAGAAGATTAACCATGATGCGATTTATTTTTATATTTAAAATCAAAATCTATTTTATGTATGAATAAGACGTTGATGAAATATCATTAAAAAATGTTATATTGATATCTATTGCGGCTCATATTTTTTAATAGTACTATATATGTATAAACATAACAATAGTCATGAAAATACACATAATTATGTAATTTATAATTATCTATACTATCGAATAAAAATTCGTATTCCAAAGTTAACCAAACATAAGATTAGACAGGATAAATTCAAATAAATGAGTAAAATATATATACAAATGTGTTAAACAAAATTTTTATTTGAAAATTTGATGGGCTTAGGCTAAACGTAGTAAATTAATAAATGGCTACAAAATTTGATCTTTTTCGTACAAAAACTATAAATGTTAAAAAATGTTCTTCATTATCATCTTTTCTTTTTTCGCTTGTCTCTTTTTACGAGAAATTTGAACTTTACTTCTTTTCACAGACGCCGCCGTCACGAAATCGTTAGCGCTATATAAAAATATTTTCACATTTTATTGCGTAATTAGTACATGTTCACGTTTTTACACAACCTTACTGGAATGGTAAATAAATTAATATACATTGTTAGATATTTCATATATGTTTTTTGTTACTGAAATATTACAGTTTACCTTCACGATCTAAAGCCGGGTTCACACTTGACCGTGTCATCGCATTTTCAACATATTGTGTCACGTAAAACCGTTTACTTACTAGTTACACCGTCAACAGTTATCTGAACTATTATCAATTATTATTTGACATGGTAACCATTATGGCCATTGTAACCACACGGCCAAAAGTTGATTGAATTCAACTATGATGCGGTATATGGGGTAACATGTTGGTGACAAATCAGAGAAGATGATATCACACGACACGGTAACCTAACACGACAATGCGTTCATCCAAAGGTATTATATTTTGTTACTATGATTTATAACGCATGCGCATCACACACGTTACATTAATAATATTGTATTTATGATATGAGTATACCGTGCCAGCTACACGTGCATAAGATAAATATATTATTTATTCAAAAGAATGTCCAAAAACAAAAGGGATGAACCTTTGTTGCCTACGTGTATATGTATAAAAATAAATATAATATATAATATGTTCTATATACATTTTTCTCTATACGCGCGTTGGATCACTAAACAGACTTTTGCGCTATTTTCCCTCCGGGCAATTCTTTCACCCCCTCTTCCACCATGGTCATATCTCTATGCTATGTGCTATGCGCAAGCGGGCGCGAGTGTATATATATATATATATATAAATATATATGGGCGAACCGTCACTATTATAACTTACTGGCATGCCCTGTAGGAAAATAAGTTATTCCGGCAATACCAAACGGCAGTTTGTTTTAACGGCCTCAGTTTACCCGGGTTTATCCCCGTCTGAATACAAATGGCCAAGGATATACCGGGAGTTTCCTTTTTTTCTTCTTTTTTTCCACGCCACCACCCCCTCCCCCACCTCCCACCGCCCCAGGTTTCTCCGCCGCATCGAGGGTTATTTTCTTCTCGGTACTTTTCCTTTTTCTTTTTTTTTTTTTTTTCTTTTAACTCGTATATATATTTCTTTCCGAATTTCTCTCCGGGTCCACCGGGCTTCGTTACTCTTGCGCACGCCGTTGTTGTCGTTGTTGTTTTTTTTTCCTCCGTCCGCCGGGGTTTGCAGAGTCGTCGGCGGCCACGGCGCGCGAGTTTCATTCCTGCCACGTAACGCTTTTAAATCGCCCTGCGGAATCCAATTCCTGAACCGGGGAATATAAAAAGGGGCGAGGGCGGTGTGGTGCCGTCGGCAGTGGCGGGGGCCGCGGGACCAAAAAGAAGAAGTGGAGAGAAAAAAAAAATACAAGGAAACGGACCTACGAGGAGAGAAAAGGCGATAAAAATAATTCACGTATTTCTTAGCGGGCTTGTTTTTGCCGCCATCGCCCAGATAAACCTATATTTATATATACACTTATATATTATATACATGCTTGTGTGGAAATTGCGTTCTCCATACCGCCTTACCCGTACCTTACTCTGTAGCTATATAATATATACGACGACCACCATCGCTAAGGATAAACGGGAAAAAACATGGCATGCAATTATTTTTCGTTTTTTTTTTTTTCGTATTTTTTCAAAAAACTCATTTTGATCAAATGGTCCGATCGCAGCGAAATGGCCAACGGAAACTTTTCGCTTGAGTTATAATACATCAGATTTCGAGTGAATTCCAACCCCAAAAAAATACCTCGTCTACAGTATTCCATTAGAGTTCTTATAAATTTAATTTTAGATTTTGATCGAAACTGTTAACTTTACACCAGCACAACTCATATATCCAGAATCATATTACGGGAAAACATACTAAAGAGATTCAACGATCTATTTAAAAATAACACACACATACACACATATTTATGACTTACGATAATGTTTTTTGTGAATTATATAATATATAAAATCAAATTATATGTACAAAGTAACATATTATGTACAACTATACCTATACCTTAATGTTATTAATACCTTAATGTATTGCAGTCATATAATTTTTTTGAAAATACCAACTTTGTTTAGCAGTTTAGCTCAAAATAAACAAATTTGGCATTTTTAATACTTCTCTTTTACATATTTTATTTTTGTTTAGTAATTACAACACTAAAATGTAGGTACAAAATGATTTTCACTATTATAAAAATAATCTATATTAATCAGTTGGTATTTTTTATAATTTATTTTCTAAAATTCATTTCTGTAGAGAATTTTTATTTTAACTTTTTGATTAATTTAAATTACGTATAAATTATGCATATATATAGACAATGAAAATTATATAATTATTCAAATTTTTAATACCAACATTGAATTAACCGATAAGAAATAAATTGTTTTTCAATGTTTTATACAAAGTACGCAAGAATTTGAGAATTTAACGTTATAAAAACAGTTTATTTTTACTCTTCATTTTTCATATTCTTGAATCATTTTTAAAATAGTTTTAGATAACTATGTAGAAAATATCAGTTTATAACAAGATCTTAGTGTGAAGAACACTATAATACACTTTACTATACGACATTCTTGTGTTCTAAAGTGAGCAAAGAAAATTGTATATCACTGCACGAACACTTCGAGGTAGTCATAAACTACTTATAAACTTCAATCGAGACAAATATGAAATGGTTACGTATTTATGTATTATATATATGTATGTATTTTATGTGTTTATGTACCTAAATATTATATATATATATATATATGTTAACGTGTGATTATCGTTGTAGCATGTACTGGGATGTTCTGAGTGAATGTTTAAAATTACAAAAATAATCGTAATTTTTTATCACCAATAAAAACACTAATTTCACGTCGTTTAGGGTATCTGATATGCCACCGCCTCTGCAATAACGTACAACATCGCTCGGCGACGATTTTCAAAGGGACAGTAGTTGTGCGTAAGCAGTATAGTAACAGTAGTTATATTAAACATTATATTATTGTATTATTGCGTTGTCAACGGCGGCGGCGGCGCAATCCGTGTAGTAATATACGAAAACCGAGATATTACAGCCCTCCGTCGTCGTCTTGCGCCAGCCAGAGACCGTTAAAAACGCGTTACACGCAGGCACAAACTACGTCAATGGGTCTGAAAATCGTTTATTTTTTCGATCCTCCTGTTCGGTTGGAATTTTTTTTTTTTTTAATTTCGCCCGCCGATGCCACTCGGCATGTGTAATTTATTCGGGTCGCACGGATGCCTTTTATCGGCGATGCCATTTTTTTTTTTTTTTTTCTTTGCGCGCGCTCCTCTTTGCCGCCGCGTGGCGCATATTATATTTATATATATATGTATACATGCAATAATATAATAATTTCGAAACCGAAACGGTGACAGCGGCGGCGTCTAACAAGACGATATGTGGGGGGTCAGTGAGGGGAGGTGGGAAAAACAATAAGAAAAACAAGACATCGACCATTATAAAAACCGATAAAGAAAACAATGAAAACGTTTTAGACTCAGCACGACGCTCGAGTAGGTGGATCCTAAAATCGTTATATATATATTTATATTATACCCACATATATATTATATACATGTGTGAGTGTGTACAAGCGAGCTCGTCTCGTACTCGACGCAGTATACAGGCCTTATATAATGTAATGTAAAGTATATATATATATATGTATTTTATAATAATAATATAATATGTAATACACGAAACCTATCCCGTCGTCTACGAATGGAGTTTAAAAGATTTTTGTACACGTTCACGACCAGGTGCAGTGCATAATATTACACGCGCACACACACGTATAAATGCAATATCACGTTGTACATTCAACCGATACGTGATCATCGTTTCAATGTCGGTGTATGATTCGCGAGCACCGAATGTCGTGTATAGCTGTATTACAGGTACATATTTATGAATCTATAATGTGATTATTATAGGTACGCAATCAATATATGTATAACTATCAAATAAGCGCTTTTAAGTGCATGTATTCTTATAATATTTTACAATTTTACAAGCCCTCTTGATCATCACACAAAATACCATACCCACTCATGTCTAAAATACACCGATTGAGTTTCTCTCGGACGTTATGTATTCGTTAACACTAGTTGTACCTAATTCAGTGACGTATTTGAGGGTAGGAGGGGCGATTTGGGCACTAATCGTCAAGAATTTTGAAATGATAAATAATTTAGTTGATGTTTAAAAAAATGATAATTTAGAATGATTTGGTAGATACTTAATACTGATAAATCATTATCATATATTAAATTATGAACATAATTATTATTACCTACTGGCTACTTTGAAATAATTGTTCAGTATAAGTAACGAAAAAAATAAAAATAAAATAAAATAAAATGTATGTCAATTTTTATAATTTTTAATGACTCGTGATAAAAATTTAAATACAATTTTCAGGATATTTAAATAGTTTAAGTTTGTATTGCTAACATTTTATTTAAAAATCTTGTGTATCTTGCATTTTATTTATGTATGAAACTTAATTTTCTGTGATAATTAAGAATCTTTGTAGCACCCAGGTGATAACATTAATACAAAATGTATAGCACGGTGAATTTTATAGTGTATGTAAAGTGAGTCAAAAGCAATGTGAATATGTACTTAGACTTAATGTAAAAATCATATTTTAAATTTAGTACTAAGGAGAAGATATGACCTAGGAACATTGGGTTTTCGAGATTATTTTTTGATCCCTAACCAGACATTATACTATAGTTTTGTCTCAGTACACTTTTTAAAAGTTACCTATGTTCTGTAGAAATTTGTATGGTGAATTCATTCATTTATCAATGACAAAAGCGTAGCTACGTTTGCTTATTATAATTATTCCAAAAGTAATATTGCATAAATCTAGAAAATGTCGATATTATCTTATCATAGATAAATTTCGGACAAAGTGTAAATATGCGCCTAATGTTCAATACACATTGTTAAACATACTCAATATAAAACTGACAATTTTATTATTGTTGTCTATAATTAACTAAAGCTCAGAATTGTTTTATCAAAGAAATTATTAATCGTTTCTTTAATACTCAATAAACCTCTCACTAAGGTACCGAGAGTATCCCGTACGAGAGGATAAGAATACCCACAGTGCGAAATATGTCCGTGTATTTTTTTTTTTTTTTAATCGGTCTCCTCCCCCCCCTTTTTCGAAATAAAATTCTGGCTACGTCCCTGATGAGTGAAACATAATACGCATAAAGTCTACAATAGCAATGGTGAGATTTCAACAACTTTTTATATAGCGTATAAACGGCTGTTGTATTATGTTATTGTATTATGTATACGGTGGCATCCTGTAATGATGACCCGCCAATTACCCTATAACGAATATCGGCGAACGGAATACCTTTTAAAGGGTACTACCGGACACCGGAATTTCAATTTATTTCACAATAAATTATATGTAATTATATTATATAGGAACGAATATTACCAGAGATCCAAATCCGACAGTTATGATATTATTGATTAAAACACCATATTTTTATTTTATACAAAAAAGAAGTTCACAAAAGTCTTTTTGTCCAAGTAATTTCTAAATTTTATTGTTGATAACTTGGAAAAACCATTTAATAGAAATGTTCTAAACACATGAATTATTTGTAATTCCCCCCCCCCTTTTTGTTTTCTTCACAATTTTCTATTAATACATTTTCTCATTTAAACTTAACATTTTATATACGTTGTGTTCTAATAGTAAATTCAATATTAATAAAGTTATAACGGCATTATCAAATTATTTAATAAATCAACTTTATTTTTCATTTCGTAAATGGCTACGGCGATATAGACAATGTAATGTATTCTACTCTATCTATATGTGACTAATTTATATTATTTAGCGTTCTTTAGTGCAAAAACTTGTAGTATTGAATTGCCCTTTCTACTAAATTACTTTTTACTGTTTTAGCATTGAACTATTACTTGTTAGCAGCAGCATAATTTTGTGTAAAACCTCAAAATAATTGTTATTCATTATTCGTGTACATATACTATAATATACACGTGGAAACTTTAATCGATTTTCAACGTTTTGGTTTTCGGTCTTTCTCAAAGCATCTTATTGATTCATTCGGCTTGTTATCTCCATTAAAACATCAAGTACACTTCCTTAAAACATTAATATAAACGTTTTGATATGACGCCAGTGAATTGTATATCTAACTATCTATCTATATATATATATATTTCAACGATACTCCTTAAGGAGGAGTACACAATGAACGTAATATAACATTTATAGTATACCACGTTCCAATTGAAAACCGACTGGAAATTTTGATTTCACTTTTACGGGATATTTTAATGTGTAAGCATTAATATTCATGTGAAAACACGTAGTTAAAGAATTCAGTGCTACAGTCACGAGTACGAGAAGTTTTTTTAAATAACTTAGAATGAGCTAAAAAAAAAAAATAAGAAAACAAAACAAAAACTATAGTAATAATACTTAAAATATACATAAAATTAAATTTGTTTTCAAAATAAATATTATAACAAAAGTTAGATCCTTCGTGAATTCAAATTAGTTTTAATTCAATTAATTTGTATATTTGTATAATAATCATTGTTCAATGACTGTGGGAATGTTCAACTAATTGTACATTTTATTATAATAGGCAATAACACACGATTTCTAACATAAAATATTGTGAATTTAACTGACGATATACCAATAACCACGAATAAATTATTTTGTAAAGTCATAATATGACGAAGAATTCATGGTTATTTTTGTCATTAACACCTTATGACAGAAGAATTAATATTAACGAATTTAACAACAGTTACATAAAAAAATTATTTTAATCATTCGAAACTATTAAAATACTATCGAGTTGTATGAACATAATTGTTATATTATAACAATGATTTACTTTTGTCTATTAATAAAATAAATGCACATAAAAAAATTAAATGTTTTACAGTCAAATCGCTTGGTTTGAAAATGATAAAACCTATTAATATCATTTATCAGCAATATAGATAATATTGATAGTATAATAACTAGCCTAAAAATGTAACACATACCAGTTTGAGTTTAGTGTTATTATTTATCAGTTTTTATAGACAATTTTATTAGACAAATATTCAGTTATTAATTTAATGATTTTATTACTTATATAATCAATAGTATGGTCATAGTATGAATTGGAAGCAAATAATGTATTGATACACCTTTTATGTTAACCATGGTGTGCACACTATGATTATCCTGTTGAAAATAGAATATCACAAGTATTTCAATTTTTTTTATATTGAAGCTGGATCGCATATGTGCTGTAACGGACTTTCCTCAAATATTGTTATAGTAAAGTTCTGACTTTAATATCTATAACTTCTACTTTTCAGCATAGTGTTCACCCAAATATTTAAGAATGAAATTATTTGTTTTAGCAATTATTGGTATTAACACATACTTAATGGTTAATAGATTTTACAATTAAAACTACCTTATACAAATGTGTACTTATGCATGTTATATCTACAACACGATTTTTCGAGCTTCTGTATACTCATAAGGGTAGGCGTATAGCCTCCACGTGGGCATATTTTAGGGTGCAGGAGCCGCTGCGTATGCGACAACGGTAGTGTTTATTAATTAAGTAATATTCTTTACGGAGAAAATGAGATTCACACAAGTGTATGTGTGTGGTAGTTGTATATATACACAATATTTATATTATTACTACTATTATTATTATTATTATTATTATTACCACTATTATACAACGAATATATAGCTATTGAAATGGTTTTTACGACCAGTAAACTGTGCGGTCGGTCGTCCCCCGAACGATTAAAGTGTAAAGAAGAGGAATAAGAGCGAGACAGATGAAAATATAGTCAACACAGAGATCACCGTCGTCAGTCACCGTGATCGCGGGACATCGCATAACGATATAATCAGCATTGTCGTTAACGAGATTTACGCGTGCGTCTTTTCGGTTCGGTTTTTTGTTTCGCCGCGGTGTATCCATAATATAATATGAAACAAGCAAACACACTCGACACGACACGACAATATAATCACCGAATTAATTAGCATTAACGGGCAGTTAAGAAAACGTACTTTACGACTCTTTTCATTACCTGTCCACCGTTCATGCCCATACAGTATAGTCACTATTATTATTATTATTATTATTATCATTATTATTGCCATTACGATTATCGTTTTTTTTTTTTCCTTTTTTTTATCGTCATCATTATAACGCGTGTAATGTGTGTGTACCCGATGTACGTACGAGATACGTTCACGGTTTTCGGAGAGGGCGATGAGGGAGGGCGAACGGTTCCCAACCCGTCGCGGCGTGGCCATCACCGTTTCTATAACGACCTATACACAGTCGTCGGTGCGTCGCACATTTATACGTACTGTCGCAGCATAATAAACGCACGAATGTTTACGGGTACAGGTTATACTCGTACGTTATAATATTATAATACATTTAGATAGCGTATACCAACGAGCGTTTCGTCCGTTTTAATGGGCTCATTATGCATTGTACCTGGCGACATTTATAACTCACTCCGCCGGCGGCGGCTACATGACTCCGTAGTCTCGCCGTACCACACGTACCCATATTATTATATTATAAAGACACAATATAATATTATAATAAGATTGTAATGCGATGAGACCAGATTCCCCCCGTGGCCCGTACTCGCATAATATAGATATAATAATAAATATCGCGCGCCACGTACGACCGACCCTCCGTGGGTATATAGTAATATAATAAATATATCGTGTGTGCGCGCGCGTTATTTTCTACGCGTATATAATAGTAATTATTTTTATTATTATAACGACCGGCGGAAAAGATCGAACAGACACGGTGGGGGGAAGGCGAGGGGTGGAAAGAACGTTTGAGAAATCCAAATACACTGCTGATCCCATACAAAATAATAATATTATAATATAACTCATATCATTATATTTTCATACGGTATACCTATACACGTGGATCTTACAACATGGCCGGCGTGATTAATGGTTACCCGGTGGTAACAATGGTCGTGTCGTTCCAGGAGGCCGTTTTTATGCACGGCGTGTCGGCGGAGGGTAGTGGTACGCGGTGGTATACCTGAGAGAATTAAGACATAACTCAACGCACGCGTCAACGGATGTATACTACCGAGGGGTCGAGTGCGCTCGCGTGAGAGGGGCCAGCGAGAAGACGGCGGTGGCGAGTCGCTCCCCGTGTACGAAGATATTATGATGGTGACGGCGACATGCATACCTCGCGGCCATTCAATCTCGCCCGATGATCCGCGTTATACGTAATAATAATATAATCGTATACAAACCAAAATCGTATATACCTACCAAAACCGATACGCACAATACACCAAAACGTAGAGAAAAGAATATCTTATAAATATAATAAGCATAATGCTCGCGCCGTCGTTTTGTTGTTTGTACTTAATGATATATGTATACTCGTGTGTGTTATCGATCTCGTATATATGCTACGGTATGATATACGTGTGCGTGAGTGCCGCCTGCTGCAGGATATCTATCTTTCCCGCGCGGGAGGGGGACAATGATTTAAAAGGGATTTTAATAAAGAGTCGTCTCTTGCAGTCGCCGCCGCCGCTGCAACGGTTTGTTGTGCTTTAAATATATGTATTACGGCCATTATATCGGCCGTATACGTTTATATAATACACAGCAGCTACTGTGCGTACAATAATGCCGGCACACATATATAGGTATACGCCCTGTATTATGTCCTTTTGATCTCTTCATATACATATATATGCAGGTACGTCGCGCAAATAAATCTGTTGGTTTTTTTTGCCTCTCTCACCTTAATATATTATTGTTATACGTATAATGCCTATGGGATGAAATTATTTTTATTATTTTTTATAATCGAGTTTTAAACGGCACGGCGCGGTGTGTGTGTGTGGACATGTTTATTGCACGGCGGCGGACGGGTCGAATTAAAAATCGTTATATCGGTTGCCGCTTATGAGAAAAAGCAAGAAAAAAAAAAAGAAAAGAAAAAAGAAGACCGAACGCGAAGGGATGCGGCGCGTTTGAGTCCTCCCGTCGCCGTCACCGTATAGCCGAACGTCCCGGATCGTGTGACGCGAACCCCGCATAGACGTATGTAAAATAATATAATGTTTACGTACAGGTTTCTGCTGGCGAGCGCGCGACTATTGTGAAAGTCGTGATCCGATAAAATAATAACATATACCTGTGCTCGGTATAATATGACGGGTTACTACTACGTGCTAAGACGCATATTATACGAAACAGCCATTACATCACGTGCATACATAAATCCACGCATTATTCAAAATCCGCGTATACGCGCCACGGAGCCGTTCGTTCCCAAGGGTCGTTTTCACCCCGTATATATTTTACACGTCGTATATACTATACCGGTGTCTGGTGTATATTCTATTTTTTTTATTCTTTCTCTCTATTATAGCTGCTTTCGCGTAGTACCTATAATAAAACATCGATATCTCGCCCTCGCGTACACGTGTATTTTCGTTGTATGCGCCACGCCGGAATAGACACTGATGGCCCATGTATCGTACTTTATTATAATATACACGTACGAGTGGAGTGCATGTTCATGTATATATAACATGCCATAACGAGGGCCTCGAATGAATGTAATACACTTTATGCGCCTAATACTACCGCCGCGCCACCGTGGCCTATTCATATTTAATTAATAATTAATTTTAACATCGGTTTTATGTCGTTTTAACTCGTTTATCGGCGAAGGTGGTCCGTATATTTTATAATTATTATTATCGTTGCCCGTGACCGGCCGTAAAGTCATACAGAACTAAACGGAACGTTTCTAGGCGACAAATTTTATTTCTTTCCCTAATTTTGCATAGATGCGTTTGTTTGAAATTAGCAGAGTTAATTACTATTTTCTAAATTAAGATTATGATAACATTTTTTTTTACTATCGTAGAAACTTGATGCTACGTTCAACTAATTTTATATAAACTTAAGTTAAACTTTAAAGAAATTTTAATTTGCCTTCCTTATAGTATTAAATGTCGAGTCTTCAAATAAAATATGAATAAAATTGTTTGCTATCATAATAAGTTTAATATAAATATTTTTAATTGATATAAAAACTGGAATAGTTGAAACGATAAATATTGATATTATTGTAAAGACAATTTAACACGCCTAGGTTATTGTTTGGAAAACGAGAATTTACTTCATATCTTTTTCAATCTACGTCGATGGTTTTTTTAAACTATGGTAATTGAGTTGAGACAACAGTTCGTTACTTGCCCCTACAAAATTTTTAAGAAATGTATAAGTCAGCCGACAACTGATATTTTATATTTTCTTTCTTGAAGCATTTTAAAATCTTCAACATTTTAAATTTAACTTTATGTATTATATATCTCAATATTCCAAGTTATTTTTTTCTTCAGATCTATGAATTTAAGGTTCAAAAAGTATACAAAGTTTACAAAAAGATCTTTAATCTGTATCTTGATAAGCTTATAAAATGTAAAAAAATCTATTAAATTAGAAGTATTGTTAATTATTGTTATATTATTACAACATTAAACGTTTTCAGGCGGAATATTTTATTCAAAAAGTAGTCTGAAACTTTTTATGAGCTTCAAAAGTTAGCCATTATTTGGTGTAAATTACTTAATAATAGGTAGGTAATATAGATTTGGAAAAATTATTCATCCAATTACAAAATTCATGCTCAAATGACGAAATAGTAAGGCTGGGCTAGTTACTTTTTTTTTAATCTCGTTAAGTTACTCTAAACAAATGTAAGTTAAGTTTAAAGTTCAAAGTTAATCATATTTAAAAAAATAGTCAACTAAAAAAAGAGTATTTTTAAGAATAAAATTTGGAAAGGTTCTAAAACATTTCAAAAAAACAATCATCGTTCATCAATACAATATTATGATCATTTTTGGTAATATGTTATTTTACTAACATTTTCAGAAATAATTACATTCTATTTTTTGACTCTTAATACTTTATTTATATATATCTAAAATCTGATTTATTTTTTGGTGAAAAAAAATGTGTTCAAAATAATATGTACATGAAAAGCAATTTAACGTGAATAGAAATAACTATGTTACTGCATATTGTAGAAACAAATGTAACTTATTCAGTTAGAAGTTGCTTTAAAAAAAAAAAAATAAAATAATTAAACACTTTAAATAATTTAACTTAAAAATTCTAACTTAACTTAGAATTCCCTTTTTTTCCAGCCATTATTGCGAAATAGTATACTCAGGGTATGTATGAGACAATTATTGTTTTTGACAAGAATATGAGAATAACTTCTAAAAAGATATTAATATTTTATTACTATCACAAAAGTAAAATAAAATATAAATACACCAAATACTATAGGCAATAATAGAACATTAAAATATTAGATTTCAATAAAACCTTGTCTAAATTGTGAAGTACCAATAAAAAGTTATTAGATACATATTAATAAAAAAATAATATATTGTTGATAGAAAAACCATAACAAAAATGATTATCGTACATAAAAAAGCTTTAAGCGATAAGGATTGAAAAGAAATTCAAGAGCAGGACTATTATATGCACCGACCTACATCATGTTTTGATTTTAGTTATTAGTGCCACAACGATGTGTCGAATCATTTGGTTAAATTATATGGTTGCAAAATCAAATAAATGGTTTATTCGTTGCAACGAGCTCATACACAGAAACAATTTCATTTGCTTTGTAAAGTTTATAAAAACTAATATATTATAGTTTATAGAATTACAAAAGAAATTATTTCAACATATAAAATATGAAATGTATGCGTGTAATAATACAAATTTATTTTATGTTGACAATTTGCTGTTAACATTTCGTTTCCATGATAGTATACATATTTTTTTTTTCTGCAGTGTTTTAATAATTACAATCACAATTCACGCGGTGACATTTAAAAAACGAGGTAGGGGAATGTTTAATTTAGAAAAGGGCTGAAACAGAAAATGTCTGCATTAATCGCAAAAACATGAATAAATAATACACAATGGCGCGTTTCGGAGAAAACTTAAAACGGAAAGAGGGTCAAAGTTATGCCGTACTTATACAGATTTAATGCGCAAAGAAACGCGACATTTCTCGTTTCCGTATATTACAACTAACGAACATTTTTTTTCTTTTTTCTTTTCTTTTTTTTTTTTTATTTATTTATCTAGTTTTATATTCACGAGGTGGAAAATGCGCACCATCGTTCCATGGCGTTTTTAATTTAACATTATTGTGTAATATTTTCATTTCTGCGAAACAGTAATATTACCACACTGCAGGCTCCGGCAGCCAACTTTTCTCTTGATAATAAGAAAATATACCCGCAAAAATGAACACCTGGCTTCTTAATCGAATATTTTTTATTATTTATTTATTTATTTTTCTTGCGAGCCGGGTGGAAAAAAAAATGTAATGTAGTAAAGTACTTTTCGTATTTATATACATAATAAACCCAATTGTTTTAGGAAAGCATTTTTCAAGATGATTATAAAAGCACCCGGCTAAAATGTAGTACCGCATAAACGGATGAAAATGTACTTAGACGTGGTTACAGTAGAGCACATCGACTCATCTCATCTCCGTTGTATCACGTGTTGAATAGCTCAAAAAGAGCTGCTCTTTGTCTCATCTACCAAATGAAATCTATATATATATTATTATTTATTTTCGTCAGATTTATGCTGATCAATGTAGCGCTAATTAATCGGTAACGTATCTGATGCCCCACGGTTCGTTAGTAACAATGAAGAGAAGACATTATTTGTTTATAACGACGGCGAAAAAAAAAAAATACAAAGAATACACCTTATCGCTGCGAACATAATAAAATCAATATCTTTTGGATCCTTATAATAGAACCTACTAAAAATATAGGGTTATAGCATTATATTATATCTAAATAATGCTGCTGTATCACGGTTTAAATTAAATTGTGAGAGAGATGTAATCGGTGGATTCCATCGTATACTTGATATATAGCTATACTTCATTGGTTCAATTTACAATTAATTGTACGGTAAATTTCCAACAATCTTTGGTTTTCATCTTATATATATATATATTATTCATCATAACAGTTCTCACTTTTAATTAAATACAATTGATCATGATTAATTTTTAGATATTTACAAATGGTTTTTCTCAACAATAATGAAAATATATTTTACATTTCTACACCTGCTCATATTGTTAATGAGCGGACACGAGTTAATGAGTTATATTATTGATCAAGCAATGTTCTAAAACATTTTAAAAGCTGCAATTAATATAGATCGAAATTTTATGTTGTGCACAATGAATTATAATTTTATTGTCTCCACCCTTGAAGTACTAATTCAATATGACATAACAACTTATATTCTAACAGAGCTACGTTGAAAATTCGAGAGCCTATTCGAATTGATATATTTATTATTAACTTTCGCAATTTAAAAATTTTTGTCTAAAATAATATAACAATTTTAATTTTCAGTTATTTATTTACTTACCATTATCCAAATATATAATCATCCGAATGCCGAATAATCGAATAATTCGATTTATGAGTGCACGTAATTCGAAACGAAGGTATATATTATCATGAGCATACTATATAATCATTATGTCAAAATTTGATATGATAGACAATTACACAAGTCACAACGAAAAATTACGTTCGTATAAAATTATATTATTAATTTTAAAATGATAAAGTATAGGTGCTAATAATAGCCAATATAGGTATATGATTTAATATTAGGAGTATTGTGTATTTAACAATGTATAAAGATCTTTTTTAATACTGTTGAACCAGGGATGGCAAATAGAATTCGAGTAATGTGATGAAATATGATGTATTAAACGCTACTTTTTGAGTAAATTTACCCAAAAATTAAGTAAAAACGACAAAATATACCGTAAACACGATTTCAATAAAATTAATTTTAATAATTTTGTCATACCTCAAAAACTGATTAGACTAGAAACTTTAAATTTACACCCATTATCAATAATAATGTAATACAAACACGAAAAAAATATCAAAAAAAAATAGGACAATTTTCGGTACAGATATATAGGATACATACTATAGAATTACCTTGTTTTCAATTTTCAATTTCATAATATTAATATAGGTAACTGAGAATTTAACATAACCTCACTTACATATATGCCTAATGAATCTAAAAGAATCTCAAAATTGGTAGTAAACTTTTTTTTATGATAATTGAAGGTTATAATTACAATGAAACCAGTAATCCACTCAGAATCTAAATTTGATAATTTACTCGAATTTGGAAATGAACACGAATTATCCTGTTATTAAATAACACATTTTTAAGTATAATCAGCATAATACTGAAACTATTCTTATAACTGATGAAATGATTTATCATTTCTTTAAAATTCAACACACCCACCAAGAGTGTCCCACTCGAGGAGAGATGAATACCATGTGGTGGCATAGTAAACCCGATTTTTTTTTTTAAACCAATATTTGAAGCATTTAAAAACAAATTATTTTTTTTTAATTCTGAAATAAATTCATTCATGGGATATTTAAATACAGTCCATCGGGACCGAAATTTTCTCATTCGGACTTGACTGCAGGCTATTCTGTCCAGTGAATACCGACTGGACGTGTGTCGTCGTGAAAATTATTTTACTGCCAGCCAGTGCTCGTGAGCGAAGTGAAGTCTGCGATACGTACGCGGCGCCAATTTGATGTGTGCTTACGAGTGTTTGTGTTTATACGGTGATGGCGTAAACGCGCGTGCAGCGCTTACGTTCGCAATTTTCGTTGGGGCCGCGATGAAATTTAACGCGGCGTGGTGACTTTTATCGGCCAATTATATAAGGTTATGAAAACCGAATTTGCCCTCTCCGCCGCGGGCCACGGGAGAGATAAGGATTAACAACAACCGCGCGGGACGGTGGAGGGATTTTGCCCGTTTCGTCGATTTACGCGTCCAATTTTCTCGCCAGTCGCTGCCGCCGAGCTTATGGTATAAACGGATATAGCTAATGCGTGTGTGTGTAGTGTAATATGTGAAGCCCGCAGCAGGATTTGTCGCACGAGCGAAACGCGCTACACAGTGACCTTTACGTGCGTCGTATATTTTTTTCACCACTCTTCTCGTCCCCCGCCTACACACACTGCACTCCGTCTCTCCGGTCCGGCGAGGTTCTCCCGTTTAATCGAAAACATAACGAGTTTAACACATACACTGCACATAAAATAATAGCAATAAATTACATGCATATACACCGAGTGAAAAGTGTTCGGTACTTTAATCTATACATACGAATTTCCCCGGAGTCGTGGACATTTATACAGAGAACGTTTTCGAGCGAAAAATTTAAGCGGTTTACAGTGCTTTCCGACGAGACAAAAGCTTTCGCCTTGTGCGGAAAATATCGTAATTAATAACACGCATGTCTACGTTCCGGTCAATGACCCGAGTTCCTATATAGTGAATTATTTTGAAAATTTTTTTATGTATACATTTTAATGTGAAACAATACTTAAAAACTAAGAAAAGAGTGCAAAATAGCTGAGAACCTCTTTCAAATAATTGGTCCCGAATGCTAACACGAAAAAGTCATTCATTTACTCAAAAGCACTAATTAACACATATAATATAAATAAATAGATATAAGTTCCTTTATTGTAAATAGTTAAGCAAATGTATTTAAAAACGTGAAATAATTTATCATGTACAGCTAATGGCAGCCGTTGTCGTAGCTTAAGTTCAATAAAAAAATAATAAATAAATAAAAATACTAAAACTATATTTTTAAGTAAATGTTTACTATTTTCATTTGCATTATGTTTTAAGTTATTTAATTATCTTAATTAACCTTACATATTTTAAATGTAATATTCTAAAAAGTATATAATTCTTAAATATTTATGACTTTCACTTTTAAAAGATGTTTTGTAATAATCAATTTAGCATAATTATTATTTTAAATTGCCCTTAAACTATTGTAAAAAAATGTTTGACCGGCACACACAGATGATTGCTATATCGTTTTAGATTGATTTTATAAGTTTATTAAAATTGTTAAATTTTGTCATAATACGTACAATATCATAGTGAGTTTCACTAGTGTATCGTATTTGATTCAATAGACCTTTTGTTACCTGTACATTATGTAATTTAATTTGACATGACGGTGTGAATAAAAACTATATACAATCTACCAAAGTAGAAGTGTACAATGAAATATATCAATGTTATTTGCTTTCGAAGAAATAAGTATTCCAGTAGTCCAAAACCAACGATCCAATAGTATAATAAATCATACCAATCGTTTTATTATATACATTTCATTCGAATTATTAGTACATAGTTAGAGAATCTACACAGCATCAAACTCGCAAAGCCCATGGTCGGAGTAATGTGATGAAAACGTGTAATCAATTCTACAAACCTATAATATTATTATGAGTAAATTGTTATGATTTCGCTAGCTGACAAAGTATACCTATATACGCAGATGCACAAGTACCTACAATATACATATTATAGTGGTAGGTGTGTACAATTATTTATCTCTGACATTACATTTTACCACGTTGAGCTTATGTATGAGAATGAAATTTTATAGAAAATATCAAATCGTGTCAACTTGCGTACAGAGACCATATTATAGAGTATTATATTATATATTAGGTCTATATACACATTGTAAATCAACGAACGTGAGACAAAACTGTTGATAAAGAAATAATGAATATTTTAAACCGTGCATAATATACATCAGACGTTTCTACCGCCGAATCGATGTAAAGACGTTGTGCATTACGCCCAGTTAATAAACCTCCACTTAACCCGTATATAACCCCGCACATGACTACATATAACATGACGACCGTACGCGGCAAAATTCCGAACGTATATAATTTTATAAATATGTCGAAACGATAATAATTATTATTATAAGTATATATATATATATATATGATGTGGATGGAGAAGATCGTTTTAGGTCGAATTTATTATAAACGAGAAAAATGTAATTTTGATTTAGGTTTCTAAACACTGACTTACGGTGTTCGCAATAATACTTGATTGTAGTATGGAATATTAAGGGACTTGATTACTTTCGTGCCGCGTCTCATGCCATTTAGTCGTGTAAAACCGAATTTTACTCACGAGTATACGACGTAAAAAGACGTTTTATAAAACTACTTAGTCTTTAAATATAGAAATAGAACAACCAAAGTGTAACAAACTATGATAACAGATTATTTGAATGTGTAAATTTAATAATTTTTAAAAGTACGAAATAAATAATAATAGTTAATTTAAATATTACACTCTTTAGTTTATTATATGTATTTGAGTCACGATTTTGTGGTAAAATTTCAATGCATTTGTAATACACAATAAAATAATGTCTAATAAATAAATGTCTAATTGGATTACAAATTATTTTTATCATTTTTGGTTATACTGACTCTCTGCTATTATGACGAATTTTTACCAGTCCCTTGAATGTCATTAAAACGGTTCTTACTGTATTGTAAATTATATAATATTTTTTGTATGACATATTTTCATCTATTTTATAGTAATTATGACATTTTAAATGTAGATTGAATAATTTAGTACTAAATAAAATATTAATTATATAATATCATGATGTATTTTGTACAGTAAATTATTTTAGGTGTAAAGAATGAGTTGAGTGGTGCATATAGCTCAGATTTCAGAAATAATAGAAGTTATTAAAAAGTGTTAAATTTTTAAATAAAAATCGAGTAGTGAGGTCTTAAAATGTTATATTTTGACTTTTTATTTTGTCCCTCGTTCCCTGATTCATCCTGTGGCAAACCCTTGTTGATACGAGTTTGTTCACACATTTCTCTTTCAGCCATTTCTTGCTCAGCTTCAGATGTGTCGACTCTTGAGGCCCACGGCGGCGTCCGCGCGAGATCAATAGGTACGCTGTAGACGCCGCCGTGGGCCTCGAGTTGTCGCGCGCCGCCATCTGCGTGAGTCCACGGCCAGTCCTCTGCGTGGACCGTGGCACTTCCGAGTTTGCGCGCGTTACGGAAGAGGTCGGCGGCAGTGGCCCCTACGTACGGACCGTGCATTGTTCGCTATATCGCTTAGCCGAAAACACGTTCCAACAGAATAGCGGTTAATGTAACGTCCCATACATTATTTTACCAGGATTTGTTTTGTTTCCATGGAAAAGCCTATTGCTCCGCGTTTCGCGTGCACCGTTAGCGTATTATTCTGTGCGGACTTGACGGAAAAAGCCGAGAGTAGGTACAGTTAAATTAACGCGTTTCTCGTACACAATAATTTATACAAGGCCGGCGGCGTCCTTTTAAAAAATTAAATCGTTTGTTTTGTTTTTTTTTTTTTTTCAAATCCACAAGAGCAACGGAGAAAATCTTTGAGATTCTTACGACGGCAGACTTTTTTCGCTACTACCGGGCCGACCGTTCGCCTGCCGCATTTCGTACTCACAAAAGGGATTAAGGAGTTATGATCCGTTCGAAATAATTCTGTTATTTATTATCATGTTAATAAATTACGTGTTATATTTGTATTAATAAAGTTTGCGAATCTGGCCATAGCACACGCAGTTCGCACTGCCTTCAATCCTCATGATTATTATAATTCATTTATTCATTTTAAACCTAAATTAATAATATCACTGTCTTTAAAAGTCTTTATTCAGCTTACGTTTTTAATATGAATAGAAGTCATCCTATATTAAAATATTAATAATTATTATTGCTGTAAGCCACCTAAATTTATAGTCAAACATTTAAAATCTGCTCTGCGGGATGTAATTTTGTCCATTAGTTTTTACCATAAAACATAACGATTATTGTTATTATGGATAATTAGTAGTTATATTTATATTAGGATACTATAATTTGTTGTTTAAATCTCAACGTTATTTATGTAATGTGCGATAAAAATAAAAATTTAATTTTCTTTACTATTTACTCAGTAGGTAACTTCTAATTGGTAGACTCCATCGAGGAAATTGATATTTAAATGTATAAACGTAGCTCTAAAAAACATGTAATTAATTATATAAATGTAACTCATACATTATACCTATATAGATAATGAAATACAGGTAAACATGATTATATAACAAATATTTGTAGGTAATTGATATTTTTTAAGTAGATTAAATATAGTCAATTTTCGTAAAAAGTCATATGAATATTGTTGGTGGATTTAAAATATGTTATTATTATATTAATATAATCAAGTGATATATACTTCTTACTCGAGAAAACGATTCTAAGAGGAACTTTATGAACTCCATATTATTCATAAGTCCTTATTCTTTTAAATTTAGGTATTATTTTAATGTTTTTTAAAAATATTTGTTTTATATTTTAATATAAAGCATTTTTTTTATTTCAATTCTAAGTTTTCCTCTAACTACGGTTTCAGGAAAATTCATACATTTTTTATTGATATATTTCACTTGTACATTCACTGAATCTTCACGTAGACTATAGACTAGTATAGAATAAATGGATTGGCTTTGCTATTGTACAACAATTATGAAAATAATATATAATATAATAAATATGGAAAATTTTGCCTTCAAAAGAGAACATAATATTTTATGCAGTAAATTTTGAAAAAATAAACAGTTCTGATATAATGTTAAGGTGTAATATTATTATTAAGTGGACCAACCAAAATTGTTAACACTTAACCTCCCCCCCACACCCCATCTTGAGAATATCCAACAGACATCCCTTATTATTATTGACATTTATGAGATGTTATATAGTATGTCTCGATGACGTACAAGGGGGCCGCGTGGTGTCGTATTCGTATAATGTCGCCTTGGGAACGACGAGAGCTTTTGCCACGAACGACGGGCGGTTCCTGTACATATATACGGGACTGTATGCGACCTTTATAGTCGAAAGGGGAACGAGGCGTCCGAGCGACTAAAGAGAATATCGTATAATATGGGAATACTGCAGTGCGGTAGTGGAAAAAAAATAAAACAACCAAAAAAAAAGGTGTCGTCGACTCGTTCGTTCACACGGCGACGGAGATTTATGTGCGTGAATGGTTACGAATTATTAACGTACAAGAGACGGCTGGCTTTCGCAGTCGGTGGGAGGGGGTGTCGCCGCTAGAAGGGAGTGTCTGGACGACGAAAACTCGAGCGCAAAATATTTATTTATACCCGTGTGTGTATGCGTGTTTGCGGGCCATTGCCCATTACATATTACATTATATTGTGCCGGTAGGCGGGAAAACCGTGACAAATCCACCAGCGATCGAATAAACCTACACACACGGTCACACGTATATTTATTATACTAGTATAATATTCTTGCGGTTTCCCTACAGTAAATTTAATAATAATAAACTACTACCAATGTCGCTTACATGTCATAAAAAAAAAAAAGAAAAAAACGGGAACGTTATTGAAAATAATGTGAAAATAAAATATTGCCTACAAATTTAATGATATTGCGTGGCTATACCAGTGATATATATTCCCCACCCCCCTCAAATTATTCAATGATTTCGTAGTTTGTTCTAAGTATACAAGTCATCCGGGTCTACACGACTGTTGCGAGCTGCGGACCACGACTATTCATAGACCGAAAGTTTGCAACTGGACGGCGTTGTCCACTGTACGGCCAGCGTTTGTTTTCTATCCCTATTATGTATATATTTATATTATAATGTAAAACAATTGCAGGATACAATGTATATATTATACTCACATACAAGCTGATTCACTAAAGCATGCTCAACCCCTTTTTGGGTCGTAAAAATGGAAAAATTTGGATTTTTTTTTATTTTTTTTTTTTTTGTGGAATGTTCAACTTACTATGAATTATAAAATTATGTTTTCAATAATATGTTTTTTTTGTATCACCTTAAGGATTTTCTGTATGTAATATATATTTACGTATTTCTTTTTTAGTTCATTATAATATTATCATGAATATCATGAATTAAAATTGTTGTTAAAATAAAATAATACAACAAATAAGATATTTCCAAACTTCTATGTTTATTCCAAGAGGATTGAAATATTTTTCAATCTGTACTATTCACTTTAGAGTTTGGAGACATAAAATTTCCACGAAATAGAAGTTTTAAAAATAGAAAAAGAAAAATACAGAAACAAGAGTTATTGAAATTTTTGTTCACACGTGGCGACGAGGATTTATGTGCGATATGGTTTAACGTCTGAGAATCGGAGAGCCGATATAGGGGGTACTGCGGCTATACCGAGTATAGGGACTATGGGGAGCGTCTCGACGAGAGATCGGGTGGAAATATTTATTTACTGGAGTGTACGCACGCGCGTTCACGGGCCATTATATATTGTTCCGGGCTGCGGCGGGAAAACCGTGACAAATTGACTGGCGATTGAGGAGAATACAAACGTCGTCGAGGTGCATGCAATAAAATATATTATTTTATTCTTGCGGTTTCCGCACGGCAAATATAATAACAATAATAATGATGATAATAAAATATCCACGTAGTGTATCTATACGTATTATGTTATAATAATATAGGTACACGAGGACTCGTCGAGTGTGAAAGTTAAATGAGCTAGAAATGAGATTTCGATGCCGTATTAGCGTCGCGTAGCCCCCTCTCCCCAAGTAACCCCCCCCCATCCATTTTTCCGCAGTGAAGTTGTGATCTCTTGTGCTCTATACGTGAAGTTTCATCGCTATTATGTTTGTACACACTCACACGTCATGCGTGTACATAACGTACGACGACGACATTACATTACAACGTTCATAAATATAGAAATTAAACAACTTGAAAGACCGTCATCACCGAGGAGATTCTATACTCTCCGGTGTGGGCTGGTTCGCAGAGGGACGTACGTATACGTGCATCACTGTAGTTATATGCGGTTTGAAAATGGATAGAATCATTATTTTTCCGTTCCAGGTGCGACAGAGTACTCGACAACAGCCGTCGAGCGGCCAAAGCGTATATTATAAGCGCGCGTTCAATGGTTACGGCGTGTACAATCGTCGTTCTTCATCTTTTCTTTTTTCTTCTATCCCTCCCTCCCCCTCCCCGAAATACGCGGTTCGTTATAACATATTTTTATCCTCCGTTTGTTCTCTCGCATGGTATCGGTCACGGCATAAATTTATGAGTAAAAAAAAAAAAAAAAGAAAAAAAAACAACGACGCACAGCGACCACTCATGCGATATGAATGTGACGACGACCGCGAGCAAGACCGAGTTGTTCGTTACGATACGATGAAATACCACGAGGAAACACACTAACGACATTTCATTTTCTGGCACTTTAGTCACGGCGTGAGGAATTTTAATAAGACTTAAATATGAAAAAGTACACCAAAGGAAAATTAACGAAAATAAATAATTAACAAAATATAATGCGACGGTTATAAAAAAAATCCGTTGGCTTACAGAGAGATACGATTGATATGAGAAGACGTTGACTGCTTTTAGTCTTGAAAAATATTCTGTCCTATACATTTATAGAGTTCGTGTCCTGGCAGTCGATATGACAGCATCACGGCGTTTAATATGTACATATTATGCACAGGAACGCGTGTAAATATTTGTCGGTCTGTTGCAGATTATCCACTCTAAACGACTCATACGGAAACCATTTCTGGACACGTTTTGAATTAAGTCTTTTACGTTCGATATTCAAAAAGGATTCCCGTCGGAACAATCGTGCAGTTCCTAGGTGCATAGTATAGCCTCCATAATGGATTAATGCACACACATCGCTAATCTTGTGTTTAGATTTATAATAATGCACTTTAGTACACTCATTTTCAGGAAATATAATAAATAACGAATACGAGTTGTTCTTGATTGTACAACATTTTTGTGTTACTCGCTCCAACTGCATGCATTTTGAATTGAACTACACAGGCGCGTGTACTGCTGCAGTTCGGGACTCACGATTTATTTAATTTTCGTTTTTTCGCGTGAGTCGACGATTTTGCACTTATAAGCCTATATCGTAAATGTGTGAGCCCCTTGATTAGCACTATATTATAAAAATACATCGTCGACCAGCCAATAGTCGTCAAACATAATATTATGATGCATACCTATATTTATTTATTTATTTTAAAAATAACGCCCCGGAGAGCAAAGAGTACAGTACAATATATTAGAGCTTGAATACAATGAAAAATTTAATAATTAAAAAATAATTACAAATAGTATAATATATATATTAATCCTAAATAGCTACAATATAATATAGAATAATATAAATTATACATAAAAAGAAAGAGTGAGAGAGAACTAAGATATAAACATATTTATTTTGATTGACGCATTTTGACTGTAGTTTTGACTGTGGTGATCAGTAGTTTTCTGCCAAGCTAGTACGTAACATACATTATTCACACAATTTTGTCCATATTTTTAATGCTTATTATAGAACATATTGTATCAATTATGTATTACAATATTTGATATTAATGTGCCAGTATTGTATTGTTTACATTAAAATACAATTTTTGAACAGTATTTTTTCTTAATAAAGAATGTTTTTCAAAAATTAAAAATCTGATATATTATATCTGCAATATTTTTGAATTTCGTAGGGGATTACGAAATTTCTCGAGGACGTACACGTTTCATAAAATTCGTGTAATACGTTATGCGCGCGTCCGGTGAATTATTATTATTTCTTCGCGTTCACGCGAGAACGGACAGTAATAAATACGAAGATTTTGTTTTTTTCCAACTCAAGCTCGCATCGTTCTATTATTTATTTCTTTTATTCTCGACATAAAACTCGTAATTTTTCCTCGGCGCAGCGCGCGGAATCCGTGTACCCAAACGTCACCGTATAAATTCCCCCTCCCCCTCCCCTCATTTCCACCATCAATATAATTACTATTATACTGTGTTATACGCGTATAAATGCAAATCGCGTTCATTACTTTTGAGAAAAATCAAAAACTGGTTGCGTATCCACACCGGTGCGTATATACTGATCACACCGCCTTCGTATGATATATACTTACAATCTACATATTATCTGTATATACCTATCTCATATAATACTTATATGTATAACTGTGTGTGTGTACACACGATTACAGTTTACCGGTTTCGGCACGGGGTGCCAACAGGGTGCTTATTATTATTATTATTATTATTATCTATATAACATACCTATAATATTATAATGTGTGCATGTGTGTGAGCAAGACATAAAAATGACATAGTAGACCTCCTGTTCGATCGCGGACACGGAGCTATAGTATCGTCATTATTTTTAATATCATTATGTGTGTATACACGCTTTTTTGTATGTTTTTTTTGGTTTTTTTTTTTTTTAGTCCTCCCATCTTCTTCGCGAGTATAATTCACGCGCGGCCGTGGGTCCCGAGGGCCATTCCCTCGCACTAATCGGGTTTTTTTTTTTTTTTTTATTTTAAGTATGAGCGACCAATATAAATAATATTATACGTATGTGAACCATACGCCATGCGTTTTGCGTGGAAAAATAAAATACAATTATTAATCTGTACAATACACACCACACTACAGTCGTAACGAACCACTCTGTTGCTGCAGGTATTCGACTGCGTGCGGTAAAAAAACCAAAAAAAAAAAAAAAAACTGTATATATTTTATAATAACATGTTGTCGGTCTCGTTTGTTAGAGTGTATTATCTGAAATTTAAGGACTTAATTTCATTTCGGTTCGGGTAAACCCACATAATATATTATCACGCACAAGAATCCGATAATCACGTGTGGGGCGTCGTCCAGAAATCGGTTATCAACAATAAACTCTCCCCCTCCCCTCCCCCCGGTGAGTCCTCAGAACTTGCACGCACTGCGCCGCCCAAACGTCCTAAAAAATTACTGTTATTGCGATCGTTTATTTTAACTACACCCGTAATACACCTTTTAGAACGCGGCATTTTCTTATTATAATTTAATTAAAATAGTTATTATCAATAAACACACGATATAATCCATTAAATGTATCTACCTTTTCTGTATGCACGAGTTATACCTCCGGTATAAATACCTTATCCACAATTTGTTTAACTATACAAAAACATGTGTCATAATATAAGAAATAATCAAGATGTACGATTTACTCGTTTGAATAAAACATCGAATTTGGTAATTATTATTATGATTTTTGTAGTAAATATTAATTTTAATTAAATTTCGTTTCTAGTTACTGAGTGAGTTTCGATAGTAATATAAAAAATTGTATAGGAATTCAATTTAGGGAATCAGCGCTTTTCATGATATCATAGCGTGAAATTACCTGGAGGTTATATAATTGATGATAAAAGAAAGCACTGATTTTTATTTTTGTATTTTCTGAAAACATTAAAATTTAGCGTTCCAGCAGGAATTTATGCTTTTCATGACTCCACTCCGCCAACTTCACAGACCTGTGGGTCTAGTATGGAAAGGTTTTTATTTAACTTTTTTTCAAAAGTTGCTTTGCATGAAAAGGTGCATATCGATTTTTAAATAAATAAAATATGTTAAATCACTAAAAATTGAATGATCAGAATGAAACTTCAGAAAATTACAGTATAGTAAAGATAAAAATTCATGAGTTATAGACAATAATCTGAGTGTCATCAAACTGGGCAGAGGAGATATAGATGCCAGTGAACTGGGAAATCGCAATTATAAGATAATCGGTTATAGTGAACTACATCAATAATTTTATAACAATGGACAATTGTGTAGCTAGGTTTTTCTCATTTTATTTGTACACTTACGTGGATTCATGTAAATTCCTACAAGATAACTTTAATTTTATAAAAGAGCATTTACATTATTTGAATTTATAGAATAGCAAAATATGAAAATAATGTCATACAAATTGTTTTTTTATTTCTATATTTTTTAACTTCTTTTTTTTTTTTTTTTTGACAAGAAACAAAATAAAAAGTGTACAAAGCGAATTGATGTGGCATTTCTTGAAAATTTACGAGCTATTATAAAACTCTCTGTAAAAGAAAAAGCATGGTAATAAGTATTCTACACGATCACGTGCCTTATCATTCGAAACGTTTTCGTCGTTATTATATCAAACACATAAATATTATATAATGTATAATATACAGTTCTAGAATTTATTTGAGCTGATGTTATCAGCTATGATGTACACATATTTTTCGGTTGAATGTAGTTTAAAAACGGTGTCTTCAACGAGAACGAATACATAAAAATGTGCTTTAAAGGATGCGATTTTTCGTCTAAATAAGTGTTTATTGCTAATGCAATCTCGTTCATGATTCACTATTCTGTGTTTACTGTTATACACTGTAGAAATCTTCTCTGTGCTTATATACACACGTATTTTAAACTGCAGTTGTATCCTGGGTCACAGATTTCAGAACAATCCCAATTGCATTTTTAATAAACATGGCCGTCTCGAGTAAGTAAAAAAAACAAAACATCCTCGGGAAGCGCACGTACTATTCCAGCGGTTTCAAGTAATTTTGATAAAATTAGGTTATTTTTCTTATCGAGGTTAACATAATATTATATTCAGTCACTTACATGTTTAAACCGAAAAGATTACCTAGATTGATAAATTCATTTTTTTAATATAATATAATTTTTTTTTTTTTTTTTGTGAGCGTTTAGCGTTTAAAAACTTCTGTCCCAAAACGGTGCACTAATTGTTATCTGTCTGATCACTTTTATTAGTTATTTAAATGAATTTATAATTATGTTTTATGGTAATTAATATAAACAGTATGTTATATAACCAATTATTATTTACACATATTATATTGTTATTTATTACTGTTTAACTTTAATAGTGTAATTATACATAGATAACTTAATTTATCTTCTCACAAAACTTTGTTCTATGTAACTATAAATTAAAGCTTTATGTTCACTGCTCCAATACTGACCCTTTAACATGAAATTGCAAGTATTATACTCTCAATAATATGACTAAAATGTAGAAATAAATTTAAATGTAAAAAACGAATACTACATTTCTTATAAAATAAAATATATTTATTTTGTTAATAGTATACTACATCATGATATTTAAAGATACTTAGGCATATCATTTGAAGATTTTTTTGCTAGTAGGGCAAACCTGTCGAATTGAATCCTTTATTTCAATTAATAAATTCAAAAAATACTCATACTTTAAAAAAAATTATTTAAAACTATTGATTAAGTTGAAGCATTACATCGAATTATATTGTAAATCATAAAACAGTAAGTGTATAAAAATAAAACTATAGTATTTTGATAGATAAATAATTAAAACTAAATAACAGCAAATTGTTTAGTATAGTTATAAAAATGTAGAAATTATTTGTAATTGTAGCATTTTTCACATACCATAAAATAGCAATATCAAACGTATCGCATAAATAAATGTTTCTACGTCTTCTAGAGAGAAAAATTAAAACTTGAATTACACTGTAATTTCAAAAAATTGTGAAGTACATTGTTGTGTATTATTATGATTTATACTTATTGTATAAGTTTGATAATGCCGTATTTTTCCACTTTGCCCCTGAAATATGTACACACGCATACACGTGCGACCGATAAATATATATTACACATAAAATTATATGCATTCTATATATATATATTATATTTAATGATACCGCGTTATTACTTATTACGCTCGGTACCTATATAATGTGTGCGATGAAACTAAACGACAGGACAGAGGCAGCAATAAGCGTCGACGGTAAATTCTGTTTTACCGAATATAGGGGAAATTGAGACTTAAAACCTGTCGTATTCGCACCTCATTCGTTGCAATTTACTCGGTCGTTATACTGCCGTAATGCCGTGGGATGATGATAATATATGCGCACGGACAAAAAATATACATAATATGTGTAAATATATATATATATATATACCTAACTCACTGGTCGCATTTGTATTGTTGCAATAAGAGAAAGCAATGGAGCTTTATAGGTAATAAAATAACATAACCCATGAGTAGTTGTAGGCAATATTAAATTTATAGATACGCGCAGGTGTACGATTTATGATAAGAATTTTAGGAGGTACAGAGGACTGTGTAATTTAGTTACACCTGATTATTTTTACAGAAAAACGACTAACGAACGATCGCAATTTCGATATTTTGATAAATATTAGGCTTGGATACAACAAAATCACTGACATAATAATTTAATAATCATTGACTATTAAATATAATCTAGTTATACTGCAGATATAATATACTTAACAATAATATAGGGTTTAATTATTGATTCACCTGTGTAATTTAAAATTCAGGACTACCGAATTATTGAAACGAAAAGTAATAATTCGTAATGATGTACGAGTATAATCCGGTATGTTCATTTTATGACTTTATCATCACTTTATTATAAAAATAAGCAACGATAGTTTTGTTACAACGTATAAACATATAAAATACCGATGTGTTAATTATTTATTTATTATTAATAAATTATTAATGTTTCTGACAGTTTACTTGAAAATATAAAATACTTTTTATTCACTATTATATTCCATTTTGCATTTAAATGTTGAAATTTTCAATCAATCATATTATAAGTTACCAATGAAAGTAATTTTATTCGAAGGCAATCACGTCCCAGCCCTCTATCCACATTTCTTTACGATTATAGTGATCATTTAGCTATTTGAACGAATTGACTTAACCGGAGGCGGATCCATCTCGAGAAAATGGTGGCCAGAAAATTCGCACGAAAGTGCGTAAGTATTCGCACGAATACTAACCTATGTGAACTGTGAATATTGTGCATAGGTCACATAAGTGATAGGTCATGGGGGCGTTATGGATAATAATACTCAAAACCAAATTTGCACCTACTAGATTTTCTTAAAAACACGTTGAACAAAAAATAAAAATAATAAGTAAATACTCAACAACTGATTTTTTCCATAGATCGGAATAAAATATAACCTTATACCTACAATCTAAAACGAAAGTTCAAAAAAAGTATTTTTGACTCACGCGTGCAAACGCCTATCCACAAAATTTTTTCGGTGATTTATATTGTACCCGTTATTAATAATATTATATATTAGGGGTTAAACATTTTAATACAAAGGTAAATTAAGCCGTTATCAATGTTTGTTTATATTTATTTTAAATATTTAGTGAAGCAAAGTAGCTATTGTGGTCTTATAACTATAATGTTTATTTTTTTCTCCTTAAGAACACTATTCCAGCTCGAAAAAAGGCTCAGGTTAGAACGTTTATTAATGTTTCCCGTAAAAAAAAAATGGAAAGTATTAAAGTGCTATATTTCTATAGCAAAATGTGAAATTCTCAATAGTTTTTATATAATACTATTAAAAAAACATCGTAAAACGAGAGTGTATAATAATTATTATATTATTATTATCATGCAAGTCAGCGCGATAATCATACTTACATGCGTGCAGACAATGGTCTGGTGGCGCGAATGTACGGCGCAAAGATCGCATTGAAAACGACACCTAAAATGAGATTTTTCGAAAACAGAGTTAATGAAAAAGAAAAAAAGGAAAAAAGTCGATATCGTAACGTGTGAAAGATTCCGCGAATTTATTTTCGAAACATTTTTGTTAATTTAACTTGTAACGCTTGTAATACTATCGGTTTCTGTTTTGTTATTGTTGTCATATTTCGCATACAGATGGGTATGTAATCGATTAAGTTTTTACTTCAGAGCGTATGTACCTACAACTCATGTATTTCATAATTACAAAGCTTTATTTTCATCTTAACGTTGTTGTCACTGTTAAAAAAACAATTAACAGAAAAGGGTTATATCGTACAATATTATAAGAATAATTATTACACCAAAAAGCTAAACGGAAAAATGTTTTGCATTGTAAAATCATTTAATATTATATTTTTGTACAAATATTTCGCATGTTCGTTTAATTACGATAATCCGTATTATTATCAAATAGGTACAACTACGACGCGTTGATGCGAGGGAACCGATATTGTGCAGGTCATAACAGCAACGCTAGCTGTGGAACGACGCGCCAAACACTCGACGTCGGATGTGACTGTGCGACCGGCGAACAGATGGCGTACGGTGGCGAACGTGCCTGGTGTGGGATTAGTATTGCGCGCGCGAACGACATCGGCCATCACAGCTACAGCAACAACACTCCCAATATATTATTATTAATCCGAGACATTAAATAACATTAAAAATCAAACCGAAAGGGTAAAAATATTATTATGTTATAGCGCAAAATGTTATCATTTCTTTGCGGTAAGAATTATAATATTATTAATGCGTTTTACAATGACGCGAATTCGTGTGTGGCACACGGCCGAGATGGTAAAAAATAATGGTAAAAAAATATTATAATAACCGGAGCGAGACGGTGTTGTCGCGAAATTTTCCAATGCGTGATCGAATGGCCATCTCACGGAGACGCGACACGACATGGACAACGGAGACCGAGCGACATTATCCAATTTTTTATTATATTTGTATATTTATAACAAATAATTTTCTACTCGGTAAGTTTTATAATTCTCTATTAACAGAAAAAAAGGAAAAAAAACAATTGATTTTCACATATTAAAATTCTCATCTTTTTATTTATTCTCGCACCAAAACTTTACTCATACTATCGTCTATCTATATTTAAATTTTCATAAAGTTTGAATTAATAAAAGATTTAAAGGTATTTTTGTCAAATCTTAAATAGTTTTTCCAAATTTTGGAAAAGCTATTGAGAATTTCAAATAATTTCTTCTTAAAAGTACCATCTAAAGGAAAGTTCTGATTCAAAATGTTGCTGGTTGAAAATTCTTGGACAAGTATTTTTATACGAAAAAGTAATGAACAGAAAAAAAAAATAAAAAGTAAAACAGCATTGTAAAAACATTGTAGCTTCATCACACCACTCAGAATCTAAAATATATACCAATGGAACATTCTTCAAATATATTAAATAGAGTAAAACAATAAAACCATCACGTTGTGTTCTTTTACATATATCTATTCGGTCTACACAATGTGATGAATACTACTAATAAAATTATACTGAATAATATAAATTCAATAAAATAAAATTAGATTCAATGAAAATTAATGGAGTTGTCAATTATCGCACAAAATCATACTCATTGAATACATAAGTCACAAATATATTAAGTACATACGTAATATTAAATAAACATAAAATCTGAACTCAGAATATCAGAAATTTATTATGTCAAACAAGATATTTGAAATATTTTTTTAAAAGTACGGCTAAATTTAGCTGTATACATTGTATAAAGGGCTGGTCGTGAAAGGGAACAAACTTTGTTCAGCACCTACCTATATAAATTATATATATATATAACTCCAACGTCACAATGTGTATAACATATAACATAAGTATTGCACTGTCAAGACAACATTGTGTCACCATGAGATATAAATAGGTAGGTAAAGTCATATTATATAGTCTTGCAGAGTACGCCATATTCAGTTTCTTCACGGCTTATTAAATTTATTATAATACTATTATATTATTATATAGGCGTTTAAGATCGATTTTTTTTATTTTTTTTATAAACGTACACGCAGCACATTCCACGGTCGCACGTGATTAATTAGGAACACCTAAAACTGTTGACTAGTCGTTATTTTTGGATTTTTATTTCCGAACTCGGTCGTAAACGACAAACGTTGCACAGATGATTAACGGTTTCCCGTAACCACCGCCTTTCCCCCTGACCACTATACGCCCGCCCGTCCACCCGTCCAATTCAAAATAGTCCTACACATATCGGCGGCGGCCGTTAAAAAATAAAATGTAATCAGTCGTAAAAACGAGAACGAGAAAAAAAATCCCCACTCTCTGGGCGCGCGCGCCACGACGGTGCAGCACCGTGTATTTAAATAAATATGTATACACACACACACACACATACACACACACACACACACATACATAATACGTGCAGTGTATACTATTATTACTGAGAGTATATACATAATATTATATACGTATATACACGAGTGAAGCAGTCGTATTCAAAGGAGCTGGGTGCGTGCCACTAGAAGTCGTTAAAAATCTCCGTTTTTATGGTTACCTGTAAATTATTATCCGCTATGATATCCCGACGCACAACACGGCGATTTAACGAAATTTAATATCCCGCGTACACGTAAATAAATCCGTTTGAATATTATACTTATAAATAATAATATTATTATTATTATTATTATTATATATCTCGAGGCGAATCGTAAAAATTTCGAACGCGGGCGAGCCCACCACCGCGAATCGTGTACTTACGTGCATGTTGTGTACACTGTGTGCGATCGATTATTCGGAAAATATTACACTTTATACGCTTTATAGGCAGTAAGTCACTGGAGTGTATAACGAGACAACGAACTTCAACCACTGCAGTAGCGAGCTTACAAGACTGTGGGGCTTGGAGTTGAATTGAGTAACCGTATAAGAAAAAAAAAGTTACACGTTTTGTTGGTTACGAGATATTTCATTTACATAGCTAATATAAATTTTTATGGTATGCTCTGAAATCAAAAATACCTTATAATCTACCAATTTTTACAACGAAATTTGGAGATCGATCAACAAGAACAGTTTTGTTTATAAAACCTTTTACACCTCATTCTCTATTATGCACATTAAACATTGAACAAAAATTAAACTACATAGTTTTCGTTCCAGAGATAAGTACAGGATATTTTTTTCTGTATTAGACGTTCTCCGAACTATATCGACTATATACTCTACGTCTAGGAATAAAACTGTAGTGCGTGGTCAACTTAAGACCACACATTACATAATGATCGTTATTGTGTGTCCAATGTTTAAAATAATAATTAAATTAGTGATTGATTTACTAAACCAAGTATGTATTATACTATTAAATAGAGTCTAAAGGTTAAACTGGTAAATACCAGTTATCTGAAAGTAATTCACATTCAAATAATTTCAAAATATATAAGGTTTACAATATATATATATATATATATATAAGGTGTACTGTGTTTAACTTTAACTTTATTTAAAAAATAAAAACAGAATCCAATAGATTCTAATGTGTTATACAAAATAAAATATATTGAATAATATCTGTTTTAAATCATAAGATGAAACAAAGAATAAACGTTTTTTGCTTGATACCTCTCAGTTCAACTTATTAAACTTGTATTTTAAGTTATAAGGCCTTATATTCTATAATATACTTTAAAGATTTGAACAGTTAAAAAATTAAAAATGATTTCTAATTTTATAATCAATATATTATTTGAGAAGTTACAATTTATAGACTATTGTTTATAAAAATTATTTCCAAACTTATTACAATTTTTCTACAATTTTTCAACGTTCTTTCTCTTATTTGATACGTTGTTCTCGAAAGTAATTATTAAGATCAAGTAATATTTTTAATAGTTACTTTCTTACTTGAGTCTAAATTTTAAATTAGTTTATGAAAATCCTCTTATCGCATACGTATAGGTACTGAAATACTACGAAATAATAATTACTGATAATACAATTATTTAAGCCACATTAAGCGCGCTTACGAGTTTTGAGACGGCAATATCACATTTTTCATATGAAAATAATACTCTTTTTTTTTTTTTTTATTGTAAATGTAAAAAATAAAAAAAGATCAATAAAAAATAAACTCGTATCAATGGATTGGAATTTATTGACTCACGTTTTTTCCAAGCGTATTACACACTCGTTAATACTTTTTAAACTCTTAGTGCTCGTCAATAATAATAATTGTGGTACATAATATTTATCTTAGTATACACGTTCCACGTGATAACGCGCAGACGTCCGTACGCAACGACGTGCATTGTGTTTAATAATTTATATACCTATGGTCTTGAAAAATCTTTTTTCGTCGATCGGCCGCAGACGGGTCCGGAGGAAAAAAGCGAAATCACCTCTGGGATTTCGGTCTTTCGTCGCTTTAAACAACACGACCGCGCCGCACAACGTTTCACACACCACGTCGCGGCCAGTCGAACTCACGGCCAATTCGGTTGCTTACGACCCGAACTGCAGGCTGTTTGCGGGACGGTTCGCGCGGGCCGATGCGGTTTATTCGCCATTACACGCGATATTGTTATTGCCGCGCAGCCGAAACGACACAATAATCAACGTTATGGAAAGTGGACAACTGTACAATACGCCCACACGTACGAGCCTATTGCCTCATCGATTAATAGTTGTTTATAATCTGTTGTGCTATTACCAACGTATGGTTATGTTAATGTTGCATGTCGATAATACGAGTATTACCGAATGCGACTAAATTAATTATATAATAAAATAAAAAAAAGCTGGACTTCGCACCATGGGTATTTTTCGCTCCTTGGGTGCGATGTTCTTAGCGGATGTAATGTATATGAAAAAAAAAAAAAAAAAAAAACGATAAATAATTTCTTTAATAAGATGATTCTGGGCGAAGCTTCGCCTTATTCAAGACAATTTTACCTACAAACTATAAAGATTCACCTTGACTTCATCCGACTACCACTTAATACCACTAAATTTCACAAAAAGACATTTCTCCGTCCAAAAAAGACGAATCCAAGTGAGTCAACAATATTGGAAGCTGTACTTTGCGACAAGGGTGCACTATGTCATGAATGCTATTTTTGGGCTTGTTTCACCATTTATAACCACTGTGCTCTGTAATTCTTATGGATGTTTTCGATATATTTTTCCTAGTTAAAATACACAAAATTTTCAACTTTCATTATACCGACACATCACGTCCATCTCCTGAACACATTTTTCGCCTCGAGGCGTATAAACGTTCTTGTATAATGGTAACGCACGGTATAATTATATTATAACACATAATATCCAAGTTCTATACCTATTCTGAGTATTATTCTATTATTTAAATATTATAATTTAACATGGCATTATATATGCATATACGAGTTACGTATTAAAATAATAGGTAAAAGTTTAATAATAATAAATGTTGGTATCGTTTGTGAAATCACACACGGCCACTGCAGAAAGCCGTTTTTTTTTTTTCTTTCAACTCTCACATGTCGGTACAGATAAAAGATACATTAGGTACGGTCGAGAAGAATTTTTCGGATGGCTATTATACTACTGCACGAGGAGGGTCTTTTCGTATATTATTATAAAAATGTAGCGCGTAGAAAAAAAGGAGCGCACAGGGGTAACCCTTGGCAACGGTGGGGGAGGTAAAGCGAATTGTAAAAATATGCACGTACTGCAGGAGATTTCTTCTATACACGCCGACATCGCGACCGTATACGACGAAGTCGATATACACAAAATATATATGACTATATATTATAATACGTATACATTTGTATACACGTCGTCCAGCAGTGTCGTGCTCAGAAAACTGCTTTTCTCTGTATATAATATTACAATACAATAATATATTATTATATTATACTAAGGCCATATCGGTTTAATATGAATATACGCAATGAAAATTCAATACACGATAATAATTTAACATTTTGAAACTGAAAAAAAAAACAACTTCAATCTAAACACATGCATGAAATTTCTATGACATAAATATTCACTCGTATGCCGGCCGCCCCCTATGTATATACAATGATTAATGACAATTGTCATACAATAGGTAACGTTGTTAAAAAAATATATTTTATTATTTAAATTATTTTTTCCTATCCCTCAGTTGTACTCACTGGTTTTTTTTTTTTTTTACATTTAAATTTAGACTTTTATTGGTAAAATTAATCATAACGTACATTCAATAACAGCAGAAGACAAAAATATGAAAAATTTACCCAAACACGCAATAATTTATTCAGTTCTAAAATTTCATAATTATGCAAAGAATACGAGTAAAGAAACTCGTGGCATAATTCGAATTTGCATTTACCAAAACAGACCTCAAAAGACGAGTTCAACAAAAATACGCAACTATAGAATCATGAACTCGTGATAATCGAACGCCGCTAAGCATATCTACCAGAGGGTGGCTATAGTTCAATTTATATGAAGCAAGCAAAAGGGCGAGAGTCATAGTAACCATATATGAGAAAAAAAATCCTTAGGTTGTTATGTTTGGTACACTGTAGTCTAGCGTTAGATAATATGCCCTTATCAGTTATCAATAATCATTGTTTGTTTCTTTGATTTAGAATATTGTTGATAAAAGCAATTAATTCAACATACTGTGATATTAAAATAAATTATAATTGTAGGAAACAAAATGAAACAGTGTCCTTGAGAACATGGTATAACAAATTAACTATTTTTAAAGGTCAATAATTTTTGTATTTTTTGTAATATTTTGTGATCTAATTAATATATTAGAATATTGTGTTTATTTAGTTTTTAATCGTATTTAAATAATTTGTAATTTGTAATTCTCTACTTTCTACATAAGCACCAATTAATAGAAGTAGAAACATCAATTAAAATAATATTTGTTTTGTATTTTATTTTATCAATAAAAAATTTAATAGATAATAGTAGTTTTGTATTGTCTGGTATTTTTATACTGAGCATTTGGTCACTCTGACGCTCGCCCTTTTGCCTGCTTCATATTGGTGCACAGTGTAATGTATGGCATGGCGTCTCTCTATACATTCTTACTCTATGGTATCTACATTATAATCAAAATTTCCGTCTTTCAATCACTGGGTATAGTTAAAATTTAAAATCACCTCATACGTGTTTTAAAGTTAATACATTCACAAAAAAACTGAGATGAGATACAAATCAATAACTTAGATTAACTTATTCTAATTCATGAATATAAAACAAAAATGTCTTTGGTCAAATCGTTTATGATTTAAAAATGTGTATTGTAATTAAGAATTTCGGTTACAAATGCAATTTGTTTTCAAATGGAATAAAACGCTGAATTATTGGCGGAATTATTGAACGTCGTTGCAACGCGTCGGCACGAGTCTACCTAACGATTTAACCGTTTCCGTAGAATATTATGACTTCATAAAATTTTAGAGTTACTAAAAATAATTCTACTACTAAAATAATTTAACACTGTACACAACACGTATAACCGGGAGATAATTTAGACATCAATGTCTCTTGTTTTATGAGTGAAATATATTAACATATAATTGCTCACCTATCTTTGCGGGGAACAGTGTTAAAAAAAAAAAAAAAAAAACGTAATAATTTTTATGTAATTGTTTTGTTTTATTCTTTTTTTTTCAATTGAGTCTTAAAATCGCTATATTTATTATTTGTGTATAATTTTTTTATATACGAATTTTATAACGGTAATAAACATTACGATTTAAGATCCGAGAGGGGATCATAATATTTAAACGTTTGTAAAACATCTATAAAGTTTGAAAAAATTGGGGAGATCTCAATGAAAACACAATATACAGTAGGTGCATTCGTAAAGACGTTTTGTCGCGTTCTGAACAATACTTGGGCTATAAAATATTATACGACGGCACCGGGGAAGGTGTTTAGTGTGTGTTTGATGTATGTGAAAAAAACAAGGGAAAACATAATAATATATTGGTCGTATAATAAATAGGCTGCTAGTGACATAAAGGTCTATTTCGGATTCAGATACATGACCACAATGGGGCGTTTATAAATACATAATAAAATATAACACTACATTAACATGACACGTAACTGTGAAAACATGAAGTAAAAAAGAAAAAAAAAACTACAAAAAATATGCTGAATTCCAATATTTTTTCGGAAAACAGGGTTTGCGATATTGTCGATACTTTAATTTTATTGTACATTTATGTTTACACAAAGGGTGACAAAACGGTTTTCATTGTCCCTTCCAATGTATGTGTATATATTTATATATATATATAAATTAACATGATGAATGCAACATAACCGTGCGTATTTTTAAGGAAAACGCCTTTACACGGCCAACGACTACGGTATACCATTACAAAAGAACATACATATACGAAATTATAGTATATGAACCGATCCGAAATTCAAAACTGTACATAATTTCATTCGGACATCAAAATGCAATAATAAAATTACGAGAGTAATTCCAAAACAATTTAAAACACTATATTGAACATAATTATACACGAATACATCATAATTCATAAGTATATAATTTTGTGAAGTCTCATAATTTAATGCGTTTCACTAAATTTATGTTACTACACTAACTATTACTCTAACTATTTTTAATAAATTATGAGTAAATAATAGAGGATTCTAAAAATGAATGTAAACGATTGATGGTTTTACAACAAAGTTTATTCGCTTCTAGATTCTAAGTGGACTTTTTAATTTATTTTTTCTCCGACCACATTTTCGTAACAAATACTTGTACAAATTCTAAAAAAATTCAAATATAGAAGACAATATGATACAGATGAGTTTTATAGTTCTTAAAATTTGTAAGTGAAAAAAGCACCATCAAATTTTGGGACACATATTAACTAGAAAACTTTAAACTAACACATTTTATACAGTAACAAATTGTAACATAAAGGTTGATTTACGATTGTATTGTAAAAACTGCTGGTTTGATGGCATCAATAGTGAAATAATTTGTGTTAAATTTTTTTTTTTTTAAACGAACAATTCCTATTGTTATTTTATAGATAACGTTATGCACGAGAGAAGTAGAATATATTATATCGGTATGTTTTCAAATAATTGTTATTCGTATGCTAATAGGTATACAAGTGGCATAATAGAAGGAGTTGAAATTATGATACCGCGCTAAATATGTACTTTACCCGTGTGAAAAATATACTGAATTCGGTACTGTAAATATGTACAAATTTTTATGGGTAAAATATTGTATTAAATATGAAGTATAAATTTGTAAAATACGATACAAATATATTATCTTGTAAGAACTCTCAATTTGATTGTACATATTTTATTATTTTTTATTTGCAAATTTTGAAACTGACCTATTTTAAATTATAAAATGAATCTACTCTAGAAAAATTTTTAATTAAGAAATATGTTCCAAAATATAAAAATCATTAAATATGCAAGAATATGCGCCATTAACTTTTGATAGAGGTTTTCGGAATGAATTTCTATCTCATTTAACAATATATTTAATGGGGAAAGAAAAATATGCAAATGCATCAACTTACGATCTCTATATGAATGAGTAATCGTATCAGGCTCGAGGACAACATTTTCAGAAGGCCTACTAGGCCTACTACTATACGTGTGCGTTATGTCGCAGTACGGAGTTTTTATGGGATCTAAAACTAGGTAGGTACATAATATAATATAAAGCATTATAAATGATGTAATGCCTGCAGCCTGCTGGTAAACCCGATGTGAGCTTTTGGGTTTTGCATACGTACGCGTCACGTGCGCGTACTCAAAACCCGAAATTGTCCGTCGTAAACGTAAAACAGCACGTGCAATATTACGTAATATATATATATAATATAAACGAACGAAACGGGACTCGGCGAATAGCGGTTAGTACACTTCTAAGTCGAAACCGACCTCAAACGGCGCCGATAGCAGCTGCGACGTTTGTAAACGTAATACTAACTACAACGCGTTCTTTCCGACCGTGGAATATGATAAGTATAGAGGTACTTAAGTATTATTATTATTATATTATAATTGGTACACAAGAGAGAGAGAGAGAGAGAGAGAGAGAGACAAATGCGCATATAAAACGCATATATAGTTACAACAATATTATTATAGTTATTATTATTATTATTATATTACGTGTCGGAATAATTACGCGCGTAATATTTTCGTCGTCTAGCGCATTATTATTATTATTATTATTTTATTTTTACGAGCCGAACCGGCCGTAAACGTGATAAATGTCGTCGTAAAGTACGAAATGCACGCGGTGGTGGTTTGAAGCTGATTTCATATTAATATATTATTATAGTCACACTGGTCAGCGAATGAGTGAGTGAGTGAGTGGTTGTTGCTGCTGTTACACGCATGATTGCAATAATCATGATGATGATGATGATGATGATAATCCTAACGGCACAAAACCACGACAATGATGTGGATGATAAAAAAAAAAACAAACCGATGATAGTAAAAATAACGGCTATTATGGTGGCGGCGGTCGTCGTCGCACAAGAGAAAATATAATATCTCGTGTGTACACATTATTAACCGGAGGAGGAGGAGGAGGAGGAAGAGGCAAAAAGATAAAACGTGTGTGTGTGTGTATCGTAGAAATATTAATACAGGTCATAATATAATATTGTCGTATTCACTCTTATACCGTTCTAATTGTCCATAATTTGTTCTTATCGTGTTGTTGATATTCTCATAGATATTGAAAAATCATCGGTGATAAATCGTAAAATTATTGCTCAAGTGTGAAAAGTATAAAATACCTATAATAAGATCAGATATAAGGTACAGATTCAACGTAATATGCAACATAAATATAAAAACAGTAAATTGAGTGTATAGTCTACAGCGAATATCCTCTTCTTATACCGAGTGTCAAATATTTGTCACGAAAATAATTACTGTTACTAGGAAACTTTGTTGTTAAAATGTGTATTACACGGTCAGTTTTTACTGTAACAGAGAGTTCAAATTTCCTTTAGGCGGTCAGTTTGTACTATGTGCAGCTCATATTTTTTTCCAAGCTGTCTGTTTTATACTAAGACAAGTGGTCAATATTCCCATATAAAACTAAACACTTACTACAATTATTAAAATCCATAACTACACTCATAAATTATAGGTTAAAAGTTACAGCTTCTTTGGAGAAAACACTGATAAATTAAATTAAGAAATAATACTACATTTAATCATTGAAAAATGATATTTGAGTATTGTAAATTGCCAAAACTGTTATCGATCCCAACATCGTCCTATAACTCCTAATATTAACTTATATAAATTATCAATACTAATACACACATAAAGTATATTGTAGTAAATAAGAATACAGTAAAACAATCATAACCTTTATTAATTAACTTGGGCCATACCGTTATAGTTTTGATGAGCTGCATGAAGCCATATTGACTTGTTTTATAGTACCTACCCTTTTTTTAAATTTTTCTTTCTTCTACATTTTACCACATGATAATCTTTTCAACAGTAATCTTATCTGTATATTTTATTCTATAGATTTAATTATTCATACAAACTGTTTGCCTTTGGATTGGCTCCATATTGTTTATACTGTCAAACTGACCGTCTTAGGGAAATTTAAACAATAGACCGCACAAAGTGTCCGTTTACCAAATAGTCAACTGTTTGTGTACGTTTCAAACAATAAACAATTATTTCAATACTAAGCTAATTCACAAACTAAATTTCGCTTACAAAAAAAAAATAAATATATAAATATAAATAGCAGATATTAAAATAAATAATATAAATTTGGTTATATTTTTTAGGACACACGAAATGAATTTATGTTCATAAACTCAAACTTAATAATACCATAATATAAATTGTTATATATATATATACGTATGAGTCCATTTATTTTAGACAGTTCTCTAAACTATATTATAAACTTTTAGAGTTTCGGATACGACAATGTGAAGCTACAATAATTTTATAACGAAATTACAATTTCCAAAGTTTCCTACTGAGAGTTCACGTTGTACACGATATTTTATTAGTCCCAACTACAGTATAAAGTTGTACAAACCATAACATGTCTTATTTATTTATCCAGTACGTTTTAGAACAACAATGTTGTTGTACGTTATTATATTTATAACCCAGAACAGCCGAGTGTAAATTTTAAAGAGATTTAAAAGCATTTTTTTTTTTTTTTAAAGTCTTAACACAATTTTATCACTTTAAAAAACTAATCAGCATCTAATTTAATATTTTAATGAATACAGTAATAACAACGTTTATAAATACGTACTAATAGTGACCGATCCTCTTTTGTTTTTAACTGTGATTACCGTCGAGTTAATTAAACGAGAGAGTCGAGAATAAAGATTATCACACAACACACGTCATGTTGCAACATCATACACATAAATATCATTATTTAGTGCGTTTTAATTAAGCAACGTCCAATCGATATGTGTTTTGTACGGTTGTACATCTAAAACGATTAATTATTGAGTAGGTACCTACTGTGTATTTATTACCGAATGAGGACGACGGTAAATGTTTTTAGATTAGATCACGGGTTGGCAAAGTCATAACAGGTTAACATTCCGTTTTTAAAGCCCGTTTGAGAACAAATGAAAAAAAGAACGTGCACTAATGCGGTATTTCATATGTGTAAACTGCTGCAGATGACTTCACATCATCTACGTGATATCGGTACAGAGCGTACATTGCCTAAATAGTTTATTATTAATAAAATAAGGTGAAAAAACAAGAAAATAATTATATTTTCTTTAATATACATTGTATTGTATTTACGTGTATAATATGACTATTTTTATGTTATTATTGAGTTATTATTTCTATAATAAACAAAATCAAGTTTTTGATACATAATTACATAGGATATGACATTTGTACAACGGATGTCATACGACTAAATTTTTTTATAACAATACATGACAAAGCTGTGTTTGAGAATAATTCAAATATGTATCATAACTTAGATTTACTTGTAATCAACTTAATTGATCTTAACAAAATATTTAATTTAATTCTTATAATAATCCTATATTAGAGTCTACGTATATTGTTTCTATATTTCTTATTAAATGTAAGTAATTACATTTAAAATTTTGTTGAAGCAATTTTTAATGTTATAAGAGCTTCAGAATTTAAAACGCGGCAAAACTGCATTTTTTTCACGAATAATTAGATAGACACGGTATATTATTATGTTATTTTTTTTTCAAACATGCTCAATGTAAAACTGACAACAATTTTCCCATAGATTAAATTGAATCTTCATTTAGTATCATTTTATGGAAAAAATTTCATTAAAATTCGTCCATTACAAATATCCTATCTGTGGAGCGAAGAATACCTATTGTGCAAAGTATGTCCAGCTTTTAGATAACGAATATCACATGAATGATTAATTATCGTGTAGACTGTATAGGTAGATCATTATAATTTTATCTGAGTTCATAATAACTTTGAGTCTGGGCCGGTCACAATTGACCTAATATTATTTTAACTCGACACAAAAATAAATCTATTAGAGCATAAATAATTATAATTTATAATTATTCAAGAAAATTGTGCGTTAATGCGTAAAAATAGAAGATTATACAGTTTTTTCTTATTTAAATTGATTTCACCATCATGTAACTACCTACGTTACTTCAATATAAAACAAGTGTTACTTAATACAAATAAACACTTCTTGGTGATAACCAATTTATTCATTAGTTAGAGGTAAGATTTTCAAGGTTATAATACATTCGTAACAGAGCACTTCTTAAAGTATTTATTCAACAGTTTATAAAACAATATTAATAATTTTTGATTTAAACTTTTCTTAGCATAAAGTACGGTAAGTATCAGTAGACGAAAATATCAACAATAATATTTTCAATACTCTGTTATCTACCAGAGCTTTGATTATAAACGAAACATAAATTTCTACTAACAATAAATTGTTTAAGTACTGTGATTTATATTAACTGGTTAATAATAAATATATTTTACGATAATCATTAAGAAATAATAATAATAATAATAATAAGTAATAAAAAAAAAAAAAAACTATTGAAAATAATACACACACATATATATATATATATATTTCAAATTAATTCGTATCTTATATATAAAATTAAGATACTTATCGTGTCGCCTTGCCTTTTGTTAGTCAAGGTTGAAAAAAGTGCAGAATATACTTATAAGTTTCCCGGGTATGATATAAACCTGGTACGTTCAAATGTGATGCCTTAAGTAGTATGCCACAAAAATAGCGTATATAAATGTTGAAATAGTATTTGATATAATAACCATAGACATTGAATTTTCAAAATCGAATAATTAAAAAAACATTGATCCGCGCGGATTTCAGTTTACGTCACCGTATTTTGCATAAGATAGTGTTAGTATTAAGACAGATTTTATTCGTTTTTGGAAAAAATAATGAGAAATTTGAAAAATGACCTCTCTAAAGTAACAATTGGGTGTTATTTCAGATGTATAGAGTTACTGATTGAACTTTTGAATAAGTATTTCTATACGAAAAAAAGTTCATAGAAATAAGGAAAAAATAAAAAATAATAAACATCATTGTGAAATCATAATATATTCCTTCACTCCACTCAGAATCATGAAAAGAATAAAAATAAATAAATAAAATTAATACATCATTGTAAAAACATTAGCTTCTTTACTTCGTTCAAAATCTAAAATAAAATAATCTCACTGAAATTATGCCATTATAAAAAATGGAAAATTTGAAAAAAATTTGAACAGGGTATTTTGAACGTACGTCAGGGGTCAAATAGACCGATGGATCACTCGGCGGTCATAGCATCACGAGCATACGGGCATCAGCATGTGTTATAAACATAATGTTATGTGGACTGTATATTTTTTATTTCGTTGGGTGAAGTTTATGAGCGCGCCGTAGCCGAGAGCAAGGAAACTTTTGAGAAAACGATTGTGCGAACAAACCATCTGCTACAGGATAAGGAAATGAAGAGAGAATATCTGTAAAAAATACAAAAAAAGTATAATTTCAATATGAAAAAGCAATTGAAAGCTTGGAAATTAACGTTCATAATGTGGAAAAATGTACATTTTTAATAATCAACAGCCAAATGGCAATAACGGAATGTTTATAATTTCGTTATTTTTTTTCTTTCGTCTCTGGCTCATATCGCTGTAGTCTATAGCAATGATTGTTCCCATATAGTCGTACAGAATTTCTAACGGGTCGTTGTAGATTTTCCACTCGAATACGGACATATTCAAAATCGTCAATGTCTTTAGTGGTCATTCCTCTCGAATAACCCGTTCGAAGTAAACCGCGTAAACCCTTTATTGAGAAGTCGGCGGGAGTGGACAGAAGAAGTGAACGAGGTTAACTCCGGAAATGACCATTTCTGCCGGTTTGGAAAATTCCCGTAGTAGCAAACCGACTCGCGCGAATTCGCGATAAATATAAACATTCACGGGTGTGTAAAAACAATAGATCCTCATCCCCACTCGACTGTACTCGTATCCGATTTCCCATTCCAAACGGTTCCACTTCGCAGCATCGCTCTGTACGCGCATGTTACACAAGAATCCAAAATCCATTTCGCGCAGCTTCGCCATCGTCATCGTTCGATTTGTTCCGTCGCGCGTGCACACAACTGCATGCAACCACCCATACACCCGACGTATTCGGCTATAATATTATAAATACGTCGTTGGTTATCGTTTTTTCGCATTATTCTTCTTATTGCCATTCCCGTCCGTTTACGGTAACGCACGTCGTCCCTTTCCGTTTTATAATATCGTGTACCACCACCCGGCCACAACGCGCGCGCGTACGTGTAGGCTGTTGTCGAACCCGCGTACGCGCGCACACTGTACAGTATAGTCTAGCAGCTGCACGACGGCCGTTTGGAAACCGATGTCTGGAACATTTTCCCGGGGACTACGATCAATTCGGAATGATAAAATTACGTTTTACCGCCCCGGGGTCCGCAGGTTATGTGCACATTCCGCAGGGCGTAACCGTTTTCCATAAAAGTTTAGCTCCCTCCTCACCCCCCCCCCGCCGCCCGTCCGCCCAGACGACCACCACCACCACCACCGCCACCACCACCGCCATCACACCAAGCGACGTCGTCGTACGCACTGCCATCATGTACTTATTGATCGCCGCCGACGTCTTTTCCCCCCTCGTATCCTCTCTCCCACTCCCCCCCACCCGTCGTCCCAGACACCCAGCATCGTGTTATACACCCACACAAACATATATATATATATATATAGAAAAACTCCCCGGGATTCGGTGTGTATACGTATACACCGACGACCAAGACCCCTACCGGTATTTTTCGTTCTCGCGGCGCACAAGGCGGGCACGGCGGCGGCGGCGGCGTGTACGATTTTTATAGATTTTCCCTTCGAACGAGAAGAAAGAGCAGTGCGGTGCGCGCGGGACGAAAGAAGAAGAAACGCCGTCGGTGCAGAACGGCGGTGGCCCGTTTTCCCGCGTTACCCCACCCCCGCAAAATCGCGCCGCGAACCAAAAGTGAACGCGTGTGCTCATCAAACGACGCCGAATCGCTGTACACCTGAAATCTACACGTATTTCGCATATAATTTATACGAAAAATTCCCTCGTCAAATGCACCAGGCGCAAAATTATTATTATTACCTGTATGAACAAATCGTGTTTAATAATTAGTTTAATCGGACAACGGACCTTTGTGTTCGAGTCGGTTATACCGTAGTTTTTGTTTCCTAATTTCAATCCGTGAGGATGCGACTTAGTTTTCATAACAAAGCGAGGAATATTTTCAAGTTCTCCGACACGAGTTCACATAAACATTCGATCTACGATGGGCCATTTTTAAAAAAGACAAGAAAATGACGAGTTTGCTGTAAATAATTATACTTTGTTATTTATAACTAAATACTAATACTTCAAATAATACGAATTTAAATATAATTAACTTATAATACGTCATTTTCAACACATCCCCTAAAAGTATCTGACCAAAAATGTCAAACAATGCACATAGTGCGAAGTATGTCCGACTTTCTGATCTATACTTTACTTAATTGTACTTAAATTTTATTTTATTTTACTTCACTTTATTTAGTTTTAATTTACTTTACTTTAATTGTTTTTATACAATAAAGAAAGAAAAGGAAAAAACAAAATTTTTCTAAAAATAGAAACATTTTGACGAGAAAAAAAGTGTTCTTGTGCCAAATAAATTCCCATATTATTTTCGATCTATCTTTAAATTTCTATCAAGTTTGAATTAAAAAAATATAGTTACCTAGTCTATTTTGGTCACAATTTGAGCAGTTTTCCCCAATATTTAAGAAAATATTTGAGAATTTTGAAAAATTACCTCTCTAATGCAAAACATCAAGGATGCAAACTCAGTTTGAAAATTTTGCTAGTCAAAACTTTTGGACAAGTATTTTTTTACGAAAATGTGTGGAAAAAAAAAAAGAAAAAATAAACATATTAGTAAAAATACTAGCTGCTTCGTTACACTCAAAATCTAAAATTACCTCAACACGCTTTATACGTGACTTTAGTTCAGCGTACACATACGGTTTCGTATGATCCTATAGGGAAGGAGGGGGGGGTTTAATAGCAGTTGTTAATTGAAAACGGGTCACCTCAAAACACACGCATTACAAAGCGTAAAACAAGAAATTAGCGTGCTAGTGAGTTCGTTAACCCTAACCTAACCACTGCAAAAGAGTAAAAAAGTACAATTTTTACGATAGTTTTATTTTACACCGATTGAAAGTATTAAAATAGTCTCCAGCATACATAATGATATACTACCACTTTATACACGCAAAAGTTCATATTATATATAGTGGTGGTGTGTCTAAGAGAGTGTGCGTCTACATTGTGTATATACTTAAAATACAAAAAGTAAACATGATATCGCGTGATTTTCCCATGAAATATGTAGAACACACACACACACACACACATACATACACACACACACACACACACACACACAGACACAGACACAGACACAGACACAGACACTCACACACACACACGCACACACACGCACGCACACGCAAGTTATAAGTAAACAGTAGGGATATTTTCCCTCACTGGGTACACGAATATAATATTATAAGATTTTTCTATATGCACACGCATGAGTTAAGTTATACCTCAGCATTACCGTATTGTACTACGATTGAGATACAAAATACAATGCAAGCACTTTTTTGTTAATCTACAACCCTTCCGAAAGACTATTGTTCTATTGGTGGTGCCACGGTATAACGTTATGCTATGGCCACACCACATTTCTCATTTTTTTGGGCTTAAATAAAAACATCATATTATTTCCTTTATTATCTACAATTTTCTTGGTCCAGAATAAAATTGACAACAACTCGTTTTAAAAGACTGGTGTTTGATTTTTCATTTAAGGTTCTACGATTTTTCTATTGTAAGATCGTTTGGATCTTTGTTGATGAGCTAAAACATTAGGCTATTGTACGTTAGCCAATACCAAAGTGCGATTAAAAGAAGTGTAACAGAGCCGTCGTAAAGATTTTGATGTAATATAATTTTCTTTCTTCGCTTTATTAGCGATTATACTTATTTAGAATTTATTTATATCCGACGTAGAATACAGGCACATGATTACACGAGTATAGAGTATACACTCTACTAGATAATTATATTATTATTATACAATTATCAAAATGTTACCGATAACTCTGCATACCGTGGTGTAGGCGTGGAGGGCTAGTTCAATTTATTCAAATAAATCTTAAATATCCTGATTTTTTCCTTTACTTACATTATAAGACTTATTTTTGAGCCAAATATCTACCTATACGGGAAGTGCCATATGATTTTTATTCTGTCATAGTCAGACTGTAACAAAAATGAAAAATTAAAGTTCTCCCGTTTTGGAAATGCTTATTATTAAGGACTTAATTTTATAGATTATAATAAACTACTTGAGCTTTATCTATATTTCAAATTTCAAAAGCTTAACTTAAGGGAAAGTAGAGTTATGACATTTGACGGTTAGAAAAAGTGGGTGAATTGATCCGTGTATGTATCTAAATAGCATTGCTGTAAATTGGCCGGGTCACTACCGTACGAAAATGTATTGTTCAAGGAATTCAATGAAAAAAAGACACTACAAAAGTTTAGAAATAAAAATTCGACCAATTTAGGATCCAGGGTAGTCAAATGTATAATTTTAACACGTCCAAGATATTTCCAGATATTTAATCTATTTGGAATTATCCATAAATAGAGGTATTACTGTAGGAAAACATCGTGCATTGTTTCATTTCGTTGATATTCAATTAAAATGCGTCATGTGATATTTTTTTTTTAATTAACTTTTTTACTATTTGTTTAGAAAAGTCGTTTTTGAAAAATTAAGTGCAGACCTAAATTTTGTATTTTTAGACTCCTGTATAAAATTTTAAAAATAATGCTTAAGACTTTTTTGTTTTAATTGATTTATCAACGACCACAACTTATTATATAATTGGTTCAATTTGTGACGTGCGTAGTTATTTGTGTGTAGAATCGCAATATTATGAAAATTGTAATACTTACTTAATTTATTAAATAGGTATGTACTATGTATCAAGGCAGCTCTATTGCAGTTAATAAAAATTAATTTCAAACATGAAACCAATAAAATATTAATAGGTACATTTAAAATTATTTCATTAATAATTTGGTTATCAAAGTAAACCAAATTTATAATAAAAAGTTAGAGCTTAACGGTTATATACCTTTCGTAGAAAATTATGATTTCAATAATTCCGACAAATCCAAAGAAACACATCAATAAATTACCGGATTTTAATTTTTGTACCAGCGGTTTTTGATTGTTGAAATATCATAAACTACCTTCAATAATAATTATGATATGTTTGTATATTATAAATGATAATCATATTTTTTTTTTTCAAATATGTTTAATACTATACAGAAGAGACAATTTATAGTTCGATATAGCGTTATACTCGGAATGATCATACACATGCATTAAGAAAAAAAAACATGTTATTTTAATCACATTTTTATCTGTTTGCGTTCAGTACGTACATCTTCGATTAGCAGAACACTGTCATCAAATAGTAACTCTCTCGTAATACAACTGTTTTATCATAAAGATGAAATGTTACAGTGTATAAATGTATAACACTTCATATTTATATAATATTATTATAATATCATGGGTTAAAAAGTAGAAATAGCTTTTTATGATTTCCCTGAATTCACTAACTCGATTAATTAAAAAAATTTCATGTACGCACTAACATCATAATAATATTATGCATATTGTTTAAGTAAAATTAAACCAAAATACAAAACTATCAGCTCGGTATCATAACATTTTATGATTTTCAATATTGTCATATTTTTCCTCTATGGCCTGCTCATTTGTGTTCAATATATTATATAATATACACATAACATTTATAAATAAACTATACGAACGCAGTAGCATGCGCACGTGTAATATAACAGCAACGTGGTGCGTCGGAATGCGTACATTTGAGAGCCAAGACGATAATATAATATTGTGTAAAACATTTAAAATTCGAGAACAAGGTGCATTATTTAAATGGATTTAGCCCCCGTATGTGTACACACGGTTAATAATGCAGTGTTTACGTAAAATTGTTTATTGCGGGCAGCACCATGTTATTTGCTCGGAGACCATACGACGTTTTTTTTTTTTTTTTTTTTTTTTTTAAGATTTATCGTCAATAAATAAGTACGAACTCCGTGCAAATAAAATACGTTGAACACAAGAGTGTATACATAATATTTTCTTCATACTTACATATTTATTTGCAATAAAGATCAACATTGTGTTATAGTTTTATGAACAAATTATTGAGACACGTTTTTATTACTGTATATTATTATTAATATAATTTCTACACACAAAATCAATACCTACCACATAATATTATATTAATAGTAAATGGGTATTAATGCCGATTTTACTGTGCTGAAATCGTAATCAAATTCAAATAGATCAACTTCAAGAAATACGTAGTATATTGCACTGGATTTAAGCTTGTTTAATTGTCATAAAAAAAAAAAAAAAAAAATTGTACACTTGAAAAACAAAACATTACTTTAAATACTAACATTTAGATTAGGTACTATATATATATAAAAAAAAAAAAAAAAAAAACAATAGCCTACAATGTTGCACTACTTTCATAAACGTATTTACAGATTAAGTACATCCATTAAAATAATTTACGCTATACATACGTATTTATATATATATATATATATATATATATATTTATTTATATATTTATCATAAACACACTACGCTAAAAACTGCATACTAGACAGAGAAAAAAAGTCAACATATCATATTATATAATATAATAATAAATATAGTTAAAAAATATTAGTCTTAGCAGATCGACTTTTCACACATTATAATTATTATTAATTCTATTTACGTATTTGTCTTTCTTTTTAAACATTCACTTAGCGTAACCGTTAAATTTGTGTAAAACAACAGGAAATATATTTTTAAACAATGATGGCAATACAAGAATATCAAACAGTTTCTTATCAAACAGAACTTTTTACTCGTTTTATTTTTTTTTTCACTCATAAGAATAAAATTCTATGTTGTTTCGATAAACTTTTAACAGTCTATACAGTTTAAAAAAATCCTACCCTGAATCTATAATTACGTATATGGATACAAAAAAATGTCGTTTCCGAAGTATGTTTTAATGACCTTAAAAATACAATATGGATAAACACTTAGATACCTATGTTACATTATTTTAATACGTATATAATTTTCAATCAATCTAAAATAACTTAATCGCTGGACAAACGACTTAATCTAAAAGCTGTTTACAAAGTAGAAATTATGAATTTCGGATAGGCCTATAACATTTAGATTGTCCGAATTACGACCATTTTATTACAAAGACGTAAGAGAAAAAAATAATATATATCATACAAATGAAAAACAGAACAAAATAATTACAATAATAATAAAATAATAATAATAAAAAAAAACTTCAATATACAAAAAAAAAAAAAAATAAATTAAATATAATATATTTATTTTAATTGTAAGAATAAATTAAATATTAATAAATCGTTAATTCATATTTACAACAAAAAAATTGGCAAAAATACTTTACTTGGTAAGCACACTATAATGGATTTGCTTTTACATAATACTCATGATAAATCCTACACGAGGAAAAATAATCATATTATCTGATAGTTTTTGGGGGGAAATAGTAAAAAGAAACGATTTATCTAGGAATATGAACACAAAAAAAGAACTTAACGACTATTGTAATGTACTAACAACTAAAAAGTATTGATCACAGTACTTAAAAAATAAATGTGAACAAAAATTGTTGAAACGTAAAACTTGAACCAGAAAAAAAAAATCATTAAAAACGTAACTGTTAGGAAACTTTAACAAAACAAAATATTAAAACAGAAAAAAAAAGAAACTTTACGATGTGAATCAGACCTACCAATATATCTTTCAATAATGGTATCGTATACTAATATCATTCAAGCCTGTAGATTAAAAAAAAAAATAAATATAAAATAACCGTATTAAAAAAAATAAAAAATAAAAATATAATAATACTTGCGAGTAGGAACAACGTCAGCTGTTGAAAAATCCTTTGGAAAAATAAAAATTGGCCTATTCGCAGTGTCACATGATATATCAAGTCTACAGTACACGTTATGAGGAGTTTATATTATTATATAGATATTGATCCATTGTACAATAATTTTGAATGCAGAATGATACAATAAAACGATTTACAATAATAATTTTCAAATGGAAAAGCAGTACAACGTAACAATATAGAGTTGGTGGGTTAATTTTTTGGAAACAGATTCGTTGAAAGTATTCTCGATAAATAATATAATATACAAACGAACTTTAAATTATAAAATCGAAAAAAAAATAAAATAAAAATTCGAATTTACGCAGTCAATATTCGCTTGTAATCCGGTAGTACGTATATCGGTGAATTCCGTATGAGGTTTACGGAATGAATTTATAATAATATATTATATTTAATGCATAAATAATAATACGTGTATAAATATATATACATACACATCTATGTACATGTGTATGTGTGCGCGAACAAGAAGAGAACTTACGACGTGTGGTTTTTGTATATAAGAGAGAAATGTATAAAATATTCAATAAGATTATTAATGTCAATAATATTATTAATAGATGACTACATTATTTGAAAAAACTGAAAATGTACGCATGATAAGTTTTTTTGGTATCGTTCGTTATCACATGATTGGAAAAGAATTTTTACCTATTCTTAACAATGTTATGCGGAAAAGGGATATTCTCTCACTAACGGTATAATGTTTTTTCAAATTTTCAATACATATAAAAAAAATCACGCGTGTCGGCCGAGAGAAAGTAATAATAAATTAATAAATTATACATACCTACACGTTTAAAAGATTTTTAGGCCAACGAATCTTGTGGTGTTGATACACATTTATAAGGCATGAAAATACTTTCATATCTCGAATTAAAATATATTTTCTTAGTAATTAATATTAATAATAATAATTATTATAAATTAATTTTATAAATATATTATTATTTAAGAATAGTTTATAGATAAAATATATATATATATTATAATATATAATTATTACGTATTTTTTGAAATCGATAGAACTTTATACAATTTTATCAGTAATTATAATAATAATAATAATCATAATGAAAATAATATAATCATCATCATGCACAACAACGGGTAAAATAGGCATTTTAATTATCATCATCATCATCATCATCATCATCATCATTATTATCAATTACCATGCGAAACGCGTTCTCACGCGCATGCGCCTGTCGCGGTATTTACGTTTTGGCCTTGAGCATGTCGGCGGACCCCTTGTCCAGGCCGGCCATTTGCAGCTTGTGCTGTTCGTGCGACATCTGATGGTGCGACATCTGCTGCTGTTGCTGTTGCTGTTGTTGCTGCTGCTGGTGCATGCCACCGTCCATTTTCCCGTGATCTTGCTTCTTTGCCTGCTCGATCTCGCGGTCCCGGCGAGCCTGTTCGTTGATCTCCTTGACGGCCCGCAACTCCTTCTTGAGCTTCATCCGCCTGTTCTGGAACCAGATCTTGATCTGGCGCTCGGTCAGGCACAGCGCATGCGCGATCTCGATCCGCCGCCTCCGGGTCAGGTAGTGGTTGAAGTGGAACTCTTTTTCCAGCTCCAACGTCTGGAACCTGGTGTACGTCTGACGGCCTCGGCGACGAGGACAACCGTTCGGACCTGTGGACAAGCAAAACACGAACGTTGTTAGTTAAAAATCGGAGAAAATGTGATAACAGAGATCAATGAAAATTAGACTGTTCTAATAATAATATTTTAATTAAAATAATCTCTCGAGTACCCAACCTAATTAAGATTTATATTTATATATAACCTTTCATCTTCTGGCATTTCAGATTCGAGTAAATTTATTAGAGCTAATGAAGTTGTGGCTTCATCGGACCAGCCAAAATTACCATTTTATAAGAAGACATCTCACGGATCATAAATAAGAAAAAAAAAGTCATTATTTATGAACATCTTTACCAGCTCGATCCCCTAACCCATCATCATCTTACAAAAATAAAATTTGGCTATGTTACAAGGTTGATCGCGGATGACGGTTTTTTGGAGGCCAAAGGTCCTTTTCCGGACACCCTAATATTATAATATCATAACGACGTTATTCTTTGCATACATTTTATATTTTATAAAATAAAATATATGAGTAATTTACCAAATAACATTACGCTTGCTCACAACATATATTCTATAAACACACTAAAGAGATTTTATATTATTTTATTGTTCGAGACATTAAAAAAATAAAATGTTTACATGTGATTATACAGTAAGCATAGCATACTGGAAAATACGAAAATCTTCCGCTCAAGGGTACAAACAGAACATCGGAAATAGCCCTGAGGGATGGTAATGTTTCGATCAATAGAAGTAATAAAATCGTAGAGACAAAGGACGATTTTGTTGATTCGCTTTGGAAATAACCTTGAAAATCGATAAACCTATTTAATAATGATACTATATAAGTGTAATGTAATTGTCCAATGTACGAATAAACGAAAAAACTATACAAATAATCAGATTTGATCCGCACAAAGAAAGCTTTCGTTTACGTATATATCTAAATGACAAAACCAAAACAATGTCATCCAATCTCGAAATGTGTCATTTTCGTCAATAACATTTGGTAATTCCAGCTTTTTGCAGATTAAACACGAGGTTATACGCGAGTAAATTCAAGGTCAGGAGATTGATTTTATTTTTACTTCCAAAATGTATAAGCGAGCACATTGTCCCGTATACGTAGTGTATAACGCATAACTGTAGCAATAAATAATTTATACGGGTCACTTATACAACGACTTGGAAAAATAACATTCAGATAACGACCCGGAACGGAGTAGGTATTGTACATTTTTGTTTTAAAACTCGTTGTTTAGGCTAACGCGATCCGACCGAATTATATTCACGCATTCGGAACGTTTGAACTCGAATCGCTTATATTGTTGCCCTTATCGCAGGAAATGCACGTATACATACCATACGATACAAATATTGAGTACAATATAAACGTATTACAATAAAATATGTATTATGTATATACTATACGCTAGATATATATATATATATGTACGCATATTATTTGAGAAATAATTGCCACAATTCTCATGTTTAAGAATTCTGTGACTTTTCAATGTTTTTTTTACATTGAATTTTTAATTTTTCAATACCTTTAAAACAATTGGTTTATTTGATCTCCGTTTATTATTATTTATTCACTGAAGATATATTACATAGCAATAGTTTAATTTAAGAGAATCTATTTCTTCGTCCTGCATCACGCCAATATCGGAATGTACATCAATATTACGTTTGTCTACTCAAGTAATTTTAAAAGTTTTCTCTAATTTTGTCCCCTGATTTCTTTATTTGTTTTTCAATTACTGGTATTAAAAATATTTTATGTTTAAAAAAAGCCGAACGTATATCGCATCGAGGCTATTCTTCACACCTCGGATGGGATTTGGTGGTTGTGTTAAATTTCAAAGAAATGATTTACCATTTCTTCGATAAAATGATTCTGAGCAAACTTTCAGTTTATATAAAACAATTTTACTTAAATATTATAAAGTGCATTATTACCTATAACAAAAAAAAAAAAAAAAATGATAAGAAATAAAGTGGTAGAAAAAAATTTCCTTAATCTTCACATATTTCAATTTTTAAAATATTGTTGAAAATTTAAAAAACTTATCTAATAGTTTAGATCTTAAAGGCAGATTTTAATCTGTTTTCAGAAAGTTGGTGAAAACTTTTGGTTAACAACATTAACTAAATACTTTTTGAAACACAGATTATAAAATTTGGATATCTTTTTAGTAGTTCAAAACATAACAATGAAGATGTACTAGAATTCTATAAACTTGTTGAATTTTATGCACTAGAAATTAATATACATTTGGACTGTATTAAAAATATGGAGGAATAAACTTGGTACCTAGACAAAATATTACTTTAAACACGGTATTTTTTGAGGTTGTTAAAATTAAATGCTGATATATATATATACACCTATGTGTGTGTGTGTGTTTACATAACAAAACTGTAGTTGAAAACTTAAACAATGTCAGATGAATCAGAAAGTCTTTTCTGTCGTCGACCGGGTAGTGAATCAATAAATAATATTATAAATTGGCAATTCGAACCCGATGAACAATGTAGTAAACGACGAACAAATTGTAAAAATGTCTGCTAGTATTCGGTCAAGGCCCTACTAACCCAAAAAATGCAATTAAAAGACAAAAAAGAACCCAGAAATGAACGGGACTCAATATTATTAAATACATAATTAAGCGGACAAAATACAATCGGGTGACGAGGAAATCGTTTCATTTTCATGGAATAACCGATAAAGCATAAATTTTGTACAACATCTGGTGTTCACGCAAGAATCACTACTGTACAGAAACTACAGCGTCAGCTAAAATCCCCGAAATACCGCACGGAGTCCAAACGCACAAAAGCATAATATTATACGAGCCTTTAAGCATTTTACAAATAATAATAATAATAATAATAATAAATTCACCTTATACCCCCCCCCAGGAGGGGAGGAATCGTCGAGTAACACGTATACCGACTACACCCTGTACTGATATATAAACGTGGTGCGCAAAGTGGTGTATTTGACGTCGAGGGGTAGCACACAGACTATTAGATTAAGGAGTGTATTATTATTATTATTATTATAATAATATTCAATATAATTTATATTCCGGGGGACAAACGATGCGTCGGTGGCGGCTTGGGCACAGCAGATCGTTATATGATAATACAAGCACTTTGCCGGCGACCGCGTGATGGCGATAGAAGGACGCTGCGAGACGGCGCGTTGTGGGCGACCGAGATAAAACGGTCCGCCGCCGTCGCCGCAGTATATGATATTAAAATAAACGATAACGGGGAGGCGTGCGATTACCGGAGCGATGACGACAACAAATTCAACAATTTTTCAGGTACACCCGTGTACTTATATACATACATATACCTATATGCGATACGCCTACGCGGGTGATGTACGGGTGATCCACGTGGGGGACGATATTACGGAATACCTATATTTATATATTTATATGTGCTGTATAACATAAGCAGTAGGTACATAAATAATATTATATTAACGCACGAGCGATTTACCCGCTCGTTATAATCCTGATGCACCCGGTCATATAAATGGTTTACGATAACAATAATGATAATAATAACGATGATAATATTTTAATATTTATTATTATTATCACCGGACCCTGGTGCAGCCTGCAGTCACCGCCACGATGGCCAGCGGCTCGTGATTGTTGCCGCCGCCGCCGCCGCCGCCGATGGCCGCCTCGGGAATTCGCCGCGTGCCTTTAATGGCGCCACCACCAAGGGCGGAGACTGCGGCGGTCGCTATGGTTACGGAGGTCCTCGTCACCGCCGGTATAAGAGGGTCTTATATATATATATATGTATAACTCGCTTTCACCCCTGTCCAAAAACCCCGAAGTCTCCGTTCTGTTTCTCCGTCCGCGGTAAAACGGCGTTTTCGGTAAAACAGACTGCGACGACGACGATTTTCGATTTGTTCAAAATATAATATACTCTTTGCTGACGCGGCAAAGGTCGTTTTGTTTTTATTTTCTTTCCTCCGCGATATTAGTACCTATACAAGACTTTCCGATAACTGCAACGCGAAACGCCGATCTAGCGCGTTTTCCAAACAATCGCGTTATGCGCGCGATCGATCGGATATCAAAAAAAATTCCAGCCTAAACACCACTGGGTAATAACCGCGTTGGGTATATGCACGTATTATACGACTGTCGGCTCGGGTGTATATATGATTTTTTTTCCGTTCCGATTTTATCGTCTTCGTTTATTACTACTTGTTTGCGGTTGTGTTGTCTATATAATATATAATGCCGCGTTAGGTTCACTGCAGAATCGTACTCAAATTCTTGCCGCGCACTCACTTACACCTGTCCACCCAATTTAACGTGTTGAAATTCTATCACGAATAAAAAAAATAAAATAAAATAAAAGCGACTTAGAATTATTATCATGTGACATGTTAGCGTAGATGTAGATTTATGTATATGTTAAATTGTTTAGAACAGTAAATTACCGACACACACGCACACACGAGCACGCGCGCACACACATAAATATAACTCGTATAAGAAAACATATTATATTTTATATAATACATATAATATATAATAATTTTATAAATTTCAGTTCAAGTTTTCAGAGCTACAGTATATATTTTAAGAATGGATTATTATAAGTAATGGCTTAATGATTATTTAATTGGAAATAAAACTATGAAAATAATATGCATTACTATTCAACCGCGTATTGGTAAATACAAAACTAAGTGAAAACAGCTCAATGTTTGATTGAAAATAATAAATTAATTCTAGTAAATCGAATTTTTCGTTTTTAGGGATAAACTTAATTTTGTTCGAAAAAAATTAATTTCATTAAAACCCAAATGAAATTACATCGTCTTTATAGGTCTCCTATTGGAATTCAATACAGCGCTATATTTTTGGGAAAATTCTGAGACGTTCAATGACGTCCGTAATCGCATTTAGTCACGAATGTCATACGCCCAATAAGTATATATTTTTTTTTGTTTCAAGACACGTTTTGGTAAGACGTATATCAGTAAAACTAGTTTCTATGTAATGTGAAGATACTGTTTTTTAAAAGATTCATAAGTTTATATATGTATTTTAATGAATATAACGTGTTCTAGCCCGGCTTCTAGGCTCGCTACAAGTACCTGATGTTTTTATATTATAAATGAATGTGTGCGCTTATTTGAACTATAAATTTATCTTTATGTTACCAAAATAACACAAATACCACACGTGTGCTTCGGTCACCAAACGCACATAATAGGATGAACTTCTTTTTGTTTGCAAAACAAAATTTTCGGAATACCAAGTTACCTGTACATATTTCCTAGATATATTTATAGATGTATCCTATAGATCTATCCTTCATGATAAAATATACCAATTGTACTTGATACTTCTACAAACGTAATAATGAAAAAACACCGTACGTATAGTTCTACACTTTGTCCTATAATAGTAGCTACACAAAACAGTTGGAATTATTTCAAATCAAGACATAAAACCACAGGTCTCTGCAGGATGCCGTCATCTTTAAATCTCATCGGTTAACCGAAGAACATAATTTTGTAAGTACATGTGTAATAAAGTATAAAACTTCAACGTCTTCAGGCCAAACTGTATATTTTACTTTATGTTACGTAAAAACATATTTTTTATTTTTCTTATGATTTATAAAACAAATAATAAGCATATTTACAATAGAGCGGGTTCATATTATAATTAATGAGCCATATTAAGGTGGAGTACCCAGTACATTTCTTATTTATTTCGAATCTGATTTGTCAAATGAAAATGAAACGAATACAACAATATATGTAAATTAAAATAATATATATATAAATAATAATAATAATAATAATAATTATATACATACAAATAATATAAGTGTTATTATAGCGTACAGAAATCAAAATGAATTTTTTTTTTTAAAAAAAGTTAATTTTGTTTAAATGTTTGACAGATCAATATGTTCTACCATAGAACTATTTATTTTATTTGCTACATTCAAAATCAAGCGTGCATAACAATAATGTATTTGTAATAATTTCTCATCCACATTGTAGACGTATGATATTAGGCTCACCGTAAAACGAAAACATTATTTAACATAGTACGATTTATTCGATTCATAATATCCATTACATACAAGCACAGATCTCGGCAAGAGAGTCGTAAAACCACAAGACAGTATAAATAGGGTTAATCAAATATTCGGAGTAACGGAGATAACGATCTGGTAAGAAATAAAATATAAATCAACAGTACACGGCTGTACAGATGCGAAACGACCAAAATGTGCGTATAATTTTATTCGTATACGTACATTCGAAAAGGGTTTTTGTGGGACACGATAATAACGAGCAGCAAGTCATAATATTATCATTCGAAACATTATCGAACAGTCGATTTACATTGTGAAACGATAGATACAATATTGGCTTATGCTTTAACAGAAACCGTAATCGTATGTATACTGCAATAGTGCGTCGAAATCTGAACTGACCAACCTATATATGGGTTGGGCAGTATCTGAAACACAATACATTCATTTACAATATTCTTCGCTCTTCTGGTTAGATACTCTTGGTGGGTGTATTGAAAATGACAACTACTTTACCGTTCTTTATATTATTATTACTATTATTATTATTAACTTACTTCTCTAAGAACTGTATTATTGAAGAAATAATTTATTATTTCTTTAAAATCCAACACACCCACTAATAGCATCTTACACCGGGGTCGAAGAATACCTATTGTATGAAGTATGTCCGGCTCTCTTGTCTATACTGTACTTTACTTTACTTTGGTTTTTTCGATATCAATTATCATCAAAGTAGTTAAGCAAAAGTTAAGTTATAATTATATTATTATAAGGTAACCAACTTATAATTTCATTAAAGGTACCTAAGTATATGCAATAATACAGTAACTATAATGCCTTATATGACCATTGAATAATGTATCTTTTATGAACATTTTTAAGTAGATAAAAAATTGTTTTCATTAACCATATAAGTTAAATATTTTATTACATTACCCATTTTCAAGGTCTAACATTACGTCTTAATACATACGAAAATTAAAATAAGTTAAAGTTCAGCAAATAATATCTATATATTTCTACGTTCCATTAGATTATACATATACTTTATTAGCTGTATAACCTAACCCAAATATTTTTCTCAGATTATTTAGTTATAATTTATTACAATTTAAATAGGTTTTCTTTTTTTTTTTTGCAGCGTGTAGAACATTATGATAAGACAAATGTTTTGGTGAAAAACGTATAGTAATAGTATGTAATTGCTCATTTAAAAAATTTAATCATATAAAATTGTATAGGTATTGTGAGTTATTATATAATGAATAATCAAATTGAGAGTATAGAAATTAGCTACAATCACCAATGTATAGTCTATAATTTAATCACATATTATATTTTTATTACGGGCAGACGAGATTGCTGTATTGAGTTCTTTACACAGGTAATGGACGATGATTATGTAGTTTATGATAACAGTTAATATAGTATATTAAATATTTAAAGTATGTAATAATAATATTTTATAGTTTAATGAATACTAATAGCAGATACCTAAACGTTTGTGAAACGAACATGCACCAAGTTACTATACATGCAAGTCACGTAAAATTGCACTATTCGTTAGCAATATAGGTAGGTATGACTTTCGGTTGTTTATCTCCAATATAGGCTGTGCGCACGCACATTATTTCGAAAACATTTCTTTGGCGCACATCCATCGTCTCTGAAAACAAGACATGTCTCTTTATCTTCTCCTCCGCACTCTTAACACGGTCGCAAAACGTATAGCAACAGAACAATATATATGTATTTTATAAATTATATTGTGTACATAATATTATTTGAATATCGCGTACGACGGATCTCTCCGTGCACGTATTATATATCTCTGTTGGTACATTATGGCCGTATTAACGTGTATTATTTTCGGGTTAGTTCATTCATTTTTTCTTTTCATTTTTTTATCATCGTTATTACTATTTACCTGACCGCCAAAAGAAAACTCGTCATAATACGCGACACGCGTCGTTCCTATATAATATATATATATACCTAGTACAGAAATAATCTCGTGGAAATAAAATACACGCAGCTCGCGCGCGACGCGGAGATGACATCGCAATAGAAGTACAATACAGTAAAGTCACGTCCGTGTATATAACCGAAGCATGCGCACGCACGCAATTATAATTCGGTGCCATTAAATTTAACTGCCGTCATAATGTACAATAATAATAATAATAATAATAATAATAATAATATAGCGAAGCGACGGCGGCAGATGCGCCGGGAAAAGAGACGAGATAAGACAATTCCACGCGTCGACTACGTTTTCACGAACGCCATATCATATTATTATTATTATTATTATTATTAACTTTTTCTTCCCCGTCTTTTTCATATTGTGTACATATCAATTTATTTATGATCTTTTTCTTTTTTTTTTTTTAATTAAAAACTACGTCCCTCACGTTATTCCATGGAGGAGAAAAAGGAGTATAATATAGAAGCAAAGAATAAGAAGCAATTATATATACGTATATGCACACGAATACCGTAGAGTCGTGGGATACGTCGTGGAAAAGGGGTTGAACGCGGCGAATAATATCGTGTAATATATAGAAAAGCGCCGTGATGGGAGGGGGAGGGAATAACGACGGGAAGGGTAACGATGGGATATTATAAAGGCGGTGCCCAGGACGAGCCGGGGGGGAGGGGAGAGTTTAATTGCGTCGAACAATAAAACGCACCCTCGCACCATGCGCGCGCGGGCGCGCGCGTGCATGTGACGCCGCCGCCGCCGGTGTTTTTGATGAAATTACCCCACACCGGTTTCGCCCCCCCCACCCCCCGCGACAACGACGCCGTTGCCATTATTACCGCACTGCCACCCCGTCCCTGCCACCGCGACCGTCCGATTTTATTCGCGCCGCCTTCGACCGACGACGCTTCTTCTATATAATATATACAGCACCAGCGCCACGGGTCTCCTCCTTTTATCCGAGCCGCCACCTCGGTGTACCTCCAATGTATTATTACAGTGTAGACAAAAATTGTTAAACAGTCAGAGATGTAAAACCATACAACATATTATAATATAATATGTATTATTTTATATGCATAAACAGTAACATATTTTACACGGGTCTCGGGTTTCGAGCGCACAAGAGGGGGGGGAGGTGTCTTATTCGCCGCTGAACCGTTACAAAGATACGATTTTTTTGACAAAGCCAAAAAAAAAAAAAAAAATGAGATAAACGAAATATACATACAGTGCAGCCTCAATAACTCGTACGCCTATACCTAAGTCAAATTTTCCATAACATGGCGATGGAATGTCTCAGTCCCTGAATAATATATGTATAGGATTTGTGAGAATTATTTTCTCCATGATTCAAATTTCTAGATTATGACTTACATCGCTTACAACTCGAATTCTTCGACTTTTTTCATACATCTGTTTTTTTTTTTAATTCTTTTTAAAATAGTGCAGTCTTAAGTATAATATTTTAATATACGACTAAAGATTAACATTTTTAAAAATTTCAAGGCATAGGATGTATGTAATTTTATTTAGAGTAAACACATATTTGAAATTGTATCTGTATAAAAGTTTCTAAAAATTCTTACAATTTTAGGATTTTCTTAAACTTCAGTATGATTTTAGTGTAATTTTAAAATTTAATACATTAAAAGTAAAGAACTAATCCAATTTCCTAAAAATCTACCTTAGTACAGTTTTTTTTTTTAATTTTATGGAAAACCATGAAGCTAACAAAAAATGTGTTATTTGTGTTAAATAATAAAATACAATTTTTTCTATAGCTCGAACTTTTAATTTGCTCTCGACCGATTCGAGTTATTGAGATTCCACTGTATTATACATTAGTATGTGACGTATATCGCAGGCTGCAGACGAGTGCTTGTTAAAAAAAAAAAAAAAAAAAACAATAATGGTTAAAATTAACGACGTTTGTTTCATAAGAGCCAAAACGACTTGAGGAGGTATATTAATCGAGCAAGATGAGAACTGCATCGATTGTATTATTATATCATCAACCTTCACACAATAATTAATACGGTAGTGGATGGGGATACCCGTATACAATAAAATATTTTTTTTTATAAAAATACACGGATTATAACGTTTTATTTTGATAAAATGTAAATTAGATAAAAACCGTAATATACGCTGAACAAAAATCTCATGCAGCTCAAACACTTTCTTTGCCGTGTACAAAGTGTTGTCGTCGTAATATATCTATCAAGTATATAGGTACATAAAATACTGCGTTTAAGTGTTTTAATTCAGATGACACACGAGGTATTTAAATTTCTTTTTGAATACACTTGATGGTCATAAGTTAAAATATAAATCAGAGGATCTACGCGTCTCTTGGCGTTGTAACACTAAAACGATATTCCAGACCTTCCTGCTGCTCACAAGAGAACTTAACGCAGAGCAAAATATGTCGTATATGTATACACACATTGTTCCTGCATGTCCCTATTTTGTGTGTGAGTGCGGTGTTTATGTGTTTGTGTGTATCGTATATCACTTGATAGCGTTATAAAAATAGTCACACGATACACGCGATTAAGTACAGAATCAACTGTATATGTGTATACCTGTTTGCAAGTTCTTCCTATAAACTATACATACAATAGATATTTTACTCGTATTAGAGACGACTGCGCAGTGGATTAAGTTTATTTTAACGGTTTGCGCGTGTAGTAAGGTAAGGTTTTGTAAAATTGTATTTATGGAGTGCGGTACAACATCAATAGCTTGGTAAGATTCGATTCAAAAATATTTTTCGCCCATTGTACGTACGTTTTCCACATTGTGCAATGTGTGTACAACTCTTGGAAACATAATATTTTATCACGGTACATTTTGTTCTTTATACATTCTTCGCACATCATATCTTACCCCGGGGGTTGAGACAATATATACGCGTCACAGTTCGGATACTTCAAATTTAACGCTCAGCGCTGCAGACAGGCGATCACATTCACAATACTATATAATATATACATATATATAGTATTCCTATGTACTATTTTATATAGAGAGTGCAGAACTGCAATGCATATAAGACTTATACCTTGTCACGCGGTTTCAAAATATAATCCCTCGAGTGTTCGTGCGGTATGATATTGAGAGAAAAAAATAAATAAATGTGTATGTATACAATTTAACGTCATCTCTTTGAGTGCTATTGAAAATTGCCCATCCGTCGCGCGTATATGTGCTCGTTTTATATATACACACATATTGCATCGGACGGCGATATTGCACATATATCAGTCAACGACACACGCACGCACGCACGTGTATATACCTATACAAAGATAGAAACGACCCTCTCTCTCGTCGGCAACGTACGTTTTCATCAGGAATTCGGCAAACGGCTCGGAAACGGCAATATCAATTTGCAACGCTGTAAACAATTTCCCCCCTGGTCGACGAGCTGCCCCAAACAACAAGCTCCCCGCTGCACACATAACGTAGCTCGTCTTTCGAATTATTGCCATAACCTTTCTTGGCCCTTTTCGGAGTACTTGGGGCCGTTTTTTTTTTCGCTCTCTTACTCTCAGTCACTCCTCTCTTACGGCCCAAGGCGCAGCAGTGACGGTGACGGGGAACAATGGTCGCAAACAGATGGCATATACGGTGTATATTACACTATTCTTCCCTCCCGCCATGTGTGTGTGTGTGTGTATATATACCCATACACACACAGCACACGCAGTATGTACGACGGCGGCGTAAGGGGGTGAGAATAACACCTAAGGGAAATATCGAGGGTTTTTCTACTACTATATACAGTTACGCGAACCAAGCCGAGTGGAAAAAGAAATGAGCTCGTATTTTCTACAGTTTCCCTGCTCTACGACACCTTATATTATGTACACAGATATACATATAGACACATATATACCTCCGGAGCACCTGCGATCCTATATATATATATACACGCGTCTAATACGTTTCTCGAGAAAACGACTTTACTTTTTCCCGTTTACGGTTCTTTATTATATATATATATATATACGTATACGTGCGTATGTGTATGGATATATTTTTTATTTCTGTTTATTTGGAAAATGAGTTCCAACATTTTTGATTACCAATATGGAAAGAACATCGTATTATATAGTACGGCACAGTTATTCGTAAAAAAATATATCCCGACATTTTGGAAACGTGAAAATAACTTTATATTCTTACTGGAAATATGATCGAATTTCAAATTTGACTTCTTATAATATAATATAGTGTATGGATTTCTATTATAAATGTTAATATTTCAACGAGAACCATAAAATAGTCGGCAGCATTATGAATTAAAATTATTATTTAATTCCGAATACGTCATATGAAACTATGTGTTCTGTATTATGGTTTTGAGTATGTATTATCGATATCAAAATTTCGTTTCCAAATTTGGTTCATATCAATGACGTGTATACCAGAACGAATATAGCGTAACCCGTGTGTATACTTACATGGGCACCCTGCAGGCTTCAATAATAATTCGTTCAAAATACCTATTACGTCAAGGTGTACCTATAGAAAAACTGACCTACATAACGCTGTCAAACTCTTTACAAATAGCATTTAGAAAAATATCACCGTAACCAACGCACTATTTTTTTTTCTCCGATTTAAACTGGGTCAGATCCTAAACAGGTAAAACGATGACAAACCACATAGCTGATATAAACACACAAAACCCTTTGATTCTATCGCGACATATTATATTCCATTGTGAACGTCAAGCGCGCGCACGAGAAGGAAAGTAATCGTGTGATGTATTGATAAACGAATTCCTAAGCCGTTCACACACACACAATAAAACCGGACTTGCATGGCACATTTTTAAACTCTCGGGAATATTTCTGGTTCGCGTTTGCATTAGCATGAAAGTTTCAGCGAATTTTTTCACCCCTTCTGTTTTCTTTTCGTACACGTATTTATTGACAAATTTACGAGCTCCAGAGAGTGTGTTTTCCGGCATATACATATTTATGTACCTTGGTAATATATTTTTCAAAAGGCATTTCGCCAAGACCCTGAGACATTATTTTTACGCAATGATCTTTTGAACATCAGAAATTTATGTAGAGGATAAATATGTATATATATATATATACATGAACAAAGCATAATATAATTTATTTGAAGGGTAACAATGGCCAAGAGGGATGAGACCGGGAGCCACCCCCACCAAAGATAACGGCGACGAATACTGTCATCTTCACGATGCAATAACCATAATTCTTCTTTTATATTATTATTATTATTATTATTTTTTATATGCAATAAGAGTTTGGAATATTTTTAATTTTTCCTTATATCCCTCCCATAATACACCAATAAGCCATCTCCCGGGGTGCGAGCGATACATGAGAAACATACACGGAGATCAAGCCGACAAAGCATTTTTTTTTTTATATATATTATTCTGTACGAGGGACTCCATTGTAAATTTACGTAAATATTTTTCAAAAACTGAGTGTTTTATGCCGAATAAATTCACTTATAAAATAATAATTCACCCCGTAAAATAAACAATATTTACATAGATCGTTGCAGAGGAAAACCAAAACGGACCAGAACACTAAAAACGAATATTCCATTTGAACACTACAACGTAATACATGTATACATCATAACTCATTTCGACTGTTAAATTGGAGCACTCACAACCGAAATAAAAACTTTTTTGTCTATTTTTAAACAAAATCGTTTTACATGGTCGAATTTTGTATACACTATTATATATGTACACTGAAAACAAACGTTCATCTAAAACGTTTAGAAACGGATCGATCCAAATGTGATACAAATCTTAAATATCGTTTATTATTGATGTAGTGTCTACACGGATATATTATATTATAAATGTATTTTGATGAAAACATTTGCACACCATTTATCGCGGAATATTGAAACCATATGCTGTATATAATGTGTGTACGATTGCATTGTAAAAGTATTGACATTTATAGACGAGAAGTCATAATGCATATCATAGAAAAACTAACAGTAATAAATATAAAAATGAAATGAGAGAAAAATCGAAGGCTTACGTTGGCTTACAGTATACTAAACACACAGAGGAAGAACCGTTATACGGTAAGGGACATTTTTTGTATCCGTTTGAACCCTTAAAAGAAAAAAAAAAATCCAAGGTCATTAAACGATTTACGATTTTGTATATCACCGATCCGTGAGCACAGTACCTACGCAACAATGTGACAAATTTATTGACGTACGCGACAAATGGCATTTTTGAAAAGCGAGTCGAAACTAATTGTCACAACAACAGAAAAGGGTTAGAATAACTTCATGGACATATTTCTTCTTTTTTTTTTTTATTATTATTTACAAATCGACGTATTATATTGTAATAAGTGTACACAGACGATGGATATAGGGACATAAATACCGTCACGCTGCATTAATGTGTATTATATTGCAGACGTGCAGACTAATGCGTTTTATTGATCTATACACCGAAAACCCCGAAGACCGTAAGGTAACCTACAACGGTCACCACACACGCCTACACGTATTATGTTCTATATTATATTGTACGAACACACCACACTCGGACACACACACGCGCGCGCGCGCGTGCTTATATTTTGAAAAATCACTCCATTAAATAACCACACGAGAATGGAAAGGAAACATACGGTCGAGTGAAAATACTTATTAAATATCAAATATATTAGATGCATATTATTATATCGTACATTATCATATTATTGTACGGGTATACTACACGCGCGCCTTCAGTGTTATCAGTTCCAAAGCTGCCAGTACCTACGTAAATTTATATGAGTAGTTGCCAAGCCATTATACGTATATGGTATAAGCTGTACTTACAAGACGTATTTTAATTCTTGTTTTGTGGGTTGAAAATAAAAGAAACGAGTCGACTGTTCTTTTTTTTCCATACCAGTTCTTTGAATGATTATAATTCATTCAATATTTCTTTACAATATACGAGTAGTGCTACATATGCACTATAAGACACATGTAGGTACCTATATAAAGCGTATAAAATTATTTTTAGTTAAAATAAATATATAAGGTATAAAAACTGCAATAGAAAACCTTTTAAAGTACTCATAAAACTTTTTATTAAAATTAGTCAGTTATGGAAATTTTAAAGCAATTATACAACTCGAACTGATCAGTAAACACAAATGTTAGATATTTGTGAATAAGTTTTTAATAATACTATAATTGCACACTTTAAAAATGTGTAAGCAGTAAGTTATTCATAATGGGACAGTTATGAACTATAAAATTCATAATGTGAATATAGTAGTTATTTAGACTCAAAATTTATAGTATTAACGCTCATTTCACTAGACTAAAAAACTCTAAAAATAAAATAATTCATTCTAAATGTGTCCATTAAATGTTTTTTTTAATTTTATTTTCTGTGCTAAGGATGAAAAATAATTTATAGTGCTGGATGTCGTTATAAATGACTGCAAACATATTCGACAGAAAAAGCAACAAGACGATAACTTGGAATACACTAGTGTGTTTTGGATATATTTTATGTTTTAATTTTACAGTTGTTACTTAACATTGCACTAGATTTCATATTATGGTTAAGTATTTATGCGAATGAAAAACACTCGTTTGAGAGAATTCAAAAAGTCGAGAAATTGTTAAAGAAATTAATGAACTTAAACATTAAAATGCAGAAATATATTCGTCATTTGATCAGGCCAAAGTATATTAAAACCAATTAAATTTATTGTGCAATAAAATGATTTGTGATCATTAATTACCATCTTTTTAAAATATATACAATTCAAACAAAAAATATTAGACACATTGATCATTAACAGAACAAAAGTATTAGCATATTTGGTAAATTATAATAAGTTGTAATACAAAATTATTGTGTACCGTCTATCGAAATTTTCGGTACGTAATTACAATCACGTGAGAAACAATTTTCGATTGTTGTTTATGACAACAGTAAGTACATAAATAATGGGACGTTTATCCGGTCGATTTTTTATTCTTCGTCTCAGCCTCGCGCGGTCATTGTTCACGGTTTTAAAAATAATGGCCGCATGCTCGCGAAACGGAAAAGAGCGAGATGATGGGTTTCGCGAATCGCGCAAACAACACGCCCAAAAGAATGTCGGACCGGTTCAAGTACACGTAATATTATTATTGAACACCTACTGGGTAGGCATAATATGAGATCTTCCTTTTTTTTTCTCCCTACCATTTTACGACCGGGACTGCAGGTGTTTTTACGACGAAATGCTCCGGGTATAAATTGCGAACCGCCGCCCGGTCGGAACGCGCAAAACAAAATGATTTTCGGGCCGGTACATTAAACGAGACCTGTGAATATAATAATATGAAGACATTATTGACGCATTTTTTTTTTTTTTTGTTTTTTTTTTTTTTTGTTCCAAATTGGATAAAAGGGAAAAAAATCGCCGTACGGATTACACATCGCCCATCGTCCCCGGTTTTATTATATTATACGCTTGTAATTTTGAACACATAAAATTAATAGATTTAAGTACACGGGTAATTGTATACCAATACCTCTATATATTATTATTATCGTGATATTTGACGTGCACCACTGTTGTCGATTTTTTTTACTGTTGTACGAAATAGCGGTACTTGTGAAATCTGAAAATAGGAGGCTTAATCATACGAGATAAATGTCACACGATAGTCTTACTTGCCATTTTATGGCTATACAGTTTATATTATATCATGTTAAACTTTACCAGATTTATTTGGAATAATATTATTTTAATGCAATATGCATGCAATATACATTATATATATATAAATATATAAATATATCAGGAAAATCGGTTGGTACATGCATATTGCATTATTTAACATAATATTATTCAAAATGAAGCCGGTAGAGTTTTAAATATGAGAAGCACACGTTTAATAAATTTGTAAAACTAATTTCTGTCCAATGAATAAAAGCAAATGTAAGTACATTTATAGCACGTTTCTCTTTATTTCTACCAAAAAGCTTCCAAAAAATACGGTCTATTGATAAAAATAAACTTTTTCTATTCATTGTTTAAGAATATAATATAAAATACTTTAATTTGCATATATGTGTATATATTGTAACATAATATATAATCTCGTTTAGGTGTATCATCTTACTTAAACACTAATGTCTATATATTATATATTATGTATATAAGTATATTAAAACTAGAGAATTTAAAAAAACTTAACATAATATTTTGCATTCACTTAAATTTTATGGTATACTATACTAATTACGCATAAACGTAGCGCATTTAAATTTTAATTGAAACTAATGAATTCTAATATTGGCCATGAAAGCCATTTGTTCATAATTGATATAGTCATGATGTACTATTACACATAATATGTAGTGGCACGTGATAAACCACTAACACAATACATGTACAAAATAAAATGTTTAATTATGGCATAAATGTTCCTCTCCTTGATAATTGATCGGTATCAACTCACTCCCTCTAAGTTGTTAATTTATCTATGTTTTTTAAATGTAATATCATACATTGGTTTATACGCATATTATAGTCTAATTATTGTTAATAAATAAATACATTTGTATTTTAAAAACAATATTACGAATAAAATAATAATTACATAGTTTTATAAAATATAAAATTATAAAAATAGGTGATGATATTGAAGATATTAATAATTAATGTGTTTAACAACTGATATTGCAGTAAAAAGGGTTAAATGTTAAATCAACGACGAGCTATATTATAATTTTAGATAACGGACTTCAATAATAATTTAATGAGTTATATTGTATTTTAATGATAATAATTAAATGTACTTATTATGTTTATCAAAACTTTAATTATATAGTGTTATTTATTTTATTCTTTGAAAATAAATTATAATCCCGCCAATATCTACGATTACATAAAGTATTGCTTTACAATAACATTCTTTGATCGCTCCGAATATATGAGTATCTATATAATCATTTCCATTTATCGCAAAATGAAAAAAAATTATAATAAAAAGGTAATATGTGGGGATTAACTTAAAATTCCATGTGATGAAATGTATTTTTCGAAATTTTTTTACAATTGTCTTTTTCTCATCAAGGTGAACACGTTTGTGGGATTTCCATAAACCATAACATTAACACTTGCAATATATTATGTATATTAACGCGATGTTTTGTGTATACATATATATATATTATGTATTAAATGAAAAACTTTTCACAATCCTACGCACAAAAATCGATTATAATAATTGAAGTATAATAGAGCATAAACAATTACATCGTGAACAGCCATTATCGTGGCGCCAATATACTGTGAACAAACGTCGACACTGTATTCAAATGAAAAAAAAAAAAAAACACATTAAATATAGTGTAAACATAAAATTTATGAAAGGATATAAAAGAATCGTTCACTCTAAATTTGGACCAATATTATCACGGAAGATGTTATTTATTTTTTAGCTAAAATTATACAATGATGTGCAGAAATATTATAAATGATGGTAGAATTCTAATATAAAGCGGCTATTTTAATACTTAGATACACTTAACTTATAATTTAGGAACGATCGGATAAATGTTAGTTATCACATTGGATATTTTAATTTTTATCATCAATTGATATTGTAGAATCTAAAGGAGAAAGAAAAATATTTTACAAAATCCTGGTATAGAACTATAGTTTTTACCAATTTTATTGTGAAGTTTTTTCAATGTCAATTTGGACTTTCTGTGGACAAAATCTTTGTACAATCCGAACCGCGTAAAACCATCTTAGTACGACTGTTCGTGCAAAACGATAAACTAGAAAATTTGTTCGGAAACGATGCAGCAGAGACCGAATCATAAAAGAAAATAATAATGGGAAAATCGTATATCTAATGAGATTTAAAAATGGGATTATATTTGCATCGATAAATGATTTGAAATAATGTATGTAACACAGTACGCAGCGAATACAACAGACATCATAACAAAAAAAAAAGCAAAAACATAAAATATATGTATATACACATCGGTAGAGTAAATAGTAAAAATATTTAAATATTTTCGTTTATTTCCTGATTATAATTTATACGTAGAGTATATATGATATTGACCGATGTTTTACATCTATTAACCTGATAAAACGACATATTTTTAAGAATTTGTCAACGACATGGGTTATTACTTATAATTGCTATTTGCCTGAATTTACTACCCATCTTGATCAAAATTAATCGAAGTAAAAATAATTTAGATTGTCGTACGTTTGGATAAAACTTAATGGGACTAATTTGAGCATAAAAAAAATTATTTACCCGATTTTGTGTACATGTCACATCCAAAAATTAAGAAATTGCCACATAAAACGTTATTATTTATTTTATTACACATTTAGGGAGTAAAATAATTAAAAATATAATGCAGTACTGTGGTAATCATAAATGTTAAATGAATAATATACAACCTACGCGTAGTGTGTATGCAGTGTATATATATAGGCACACTACCGCACTAAGTGGCGTAGACGCATAATTTCTGAATAGGGGAGGAGAGGTCAGAATCATAAATACGGCTCGGAATAGGGCTAAATATAAGGCTCTTAAAAAGTACTAAATATGCGTGTACTTATGAGTTTAAAAAAAATAATATATATATATATATAATTATAAATATATATATTTAAAACGAAATATGCATATAAATATTTTTATATGCACTTAATTATTTTTATTACATCATTTCTCATAAATACAATTATTTTATTAAAATATCCCCATAGTTAAAATCAGGTTGGTGGATTTGATATACCTTTACAGTTATAATCTATGATGAAGTTAGTTTGATTATGGGAAACATATATTTGTATAACATTTGTTTTTTTTTTTTTCATAATGCTTTACTTTCATAATTCACTTGACTTTACTTTTTTTTATCTAAAAAATGAAGAAAAAAAAATTTGACAAAAAAAAAAAAATGTTAGAAAAATGTCCAAATTTTTTTTTTTCACATTTTCCTACCCGAAAATGTTTCGCATATTGTTGTCTATCTATGTTTAAATTTTCATAAAGTTTGGATCAAAAAATTATGGTTTCTGAGCTTCAGACACTTCGGCTAGATGATATTCTTTATTTTTACTCCTTTTAACCTCCTTTAGGGTTGAATTTTGGAAAAACACTTCTTTGTAAGGTTTTCACATTATCAAATGAATCTACTGAACAAATTTCATACTCACATTTTTAGTGGTTTCGGCTTGGCAATTTTTCAATTTTTGTCCATTTTACCCCATTTAAACTCCTTATGGACTGTAAAGGAACTTTAAAAAAAAAGATCATGGAGTATCTGACCCCCACACTCCCATCAATGTTACGCCCCTGTATTCACACTGCATATAGTGGCTATTGTAGCAGGCCGTAGCTACGGGGGGCAGAGAAGGCGTTGCCATCCCTAAACCCAATCTTTGCCCCCTCTAGAATATTAATACTATTAGAAAGGCTCTTAGGTAGGTATGTCTTTTTCCAGCGGTTCTCAGTATTTTGAGACAGCGACCTCCTTTTTTCATCATTTAATTATGTAAATAAACTCTAATTTTAAGTTTTACTATTATTCGTTTCGGATTTTTAAAATAAAAGTATTATTGTAAATTCCTTCGTAAATTTCCAAAATACTTTCTATTATACGTGGATATTTGATGGAAAATTACAGTTGTGTTCATTTAATAAGATGGCAGTGGAAATAAATTAATAAAATTGCTGTTTTTATATATAAAGCCCCCTCCCCCGCTAAAATTTGGTTTACCCCATCTGAAAATTTTGTCTGGGCTTGTATTGTAGAAATAGAAAAAAAATCGTTCGCTAGTACAGTTTTACTGCATTATTATCACACGCGGATTTACGTTTCCGCAATACGACAGCGACCACACATTATGTATGCATACTAATAACATTAAAAATTATAATGCACTGTTGTCGTGCACAGCTGTGTATACAGCCGTAACCTACCTCAACGTGCAACGGTGCTTATTTATAATGCACGAACACATAATAATAATATAATATAACGTATAAGTTATATAATATTATGTACTTATATACGCGTAGTATTACGATTGTGAAATATAATATCGCGATTTGAAAAACGCTCACACGAAGTCATACGTTTAATTATTGAGTGAACTTAATTATATAAGTACGTAGTGGAATATAAAATAAAATATGCGTCGCGGGCAGACGACCACAATAAATTCTGTCGGTGTTTTCTCGAGACTTCTCGGCCTTTAACGGATATTTCACGGCCACCAAAGGCATATTCTCTCGACGGGTTTTGTTTATCGAGAACGAGTGTCGTCTGTACTCGTATGAAAAAAATATACATATATAAAAAAACGTGTTCAAATACACAATGTAATATACACACATACACACACATATAAATATTACTCGCGCACACGCATAATACACGCAACACGTCCCGTCCCGTCCGTCCGTTCGTCCGCATAATAAACATGCCACCATCATCATCATTGTCCACGGGTTGTTTTTTCCCTCTCGCTGCTCCTCGATTAAACACGACGACCATTATTATTACTATTACTATTATTATTATTATTATTATTATTATTCATTCCCGACTCGTTTTTTCCCTTTTTATTTTTTTTATACATACATCTTTTTTTTTTACTTTTTTTTTTATCCGTGTCTTCTTATATTATAATATTATGCACGTGGACGGCGTGCAGTATAATATTATACGTTTGTGCCGCCATAACGAAACCGGATCGACCCGAAGACATCGGCGGCGGCGACGGCGGTGCGGTACATCGATCTCCGATGTCACAGAACGGGTTATGTGCGCGTACGGCAGTCCTAAAGTCGCGTGTGAACACACACTATGATACGCGTCCCTCACCCCACTTATCGTTCTAGTGTGTGTGTGTGTGTGTGTGTGTGAAACGCGAGCCATGAAAATCCCGAGAAAATCCGGTTGACTTTCGTCGTCCCTAAGACAGTATACGGACGAAAAATAACTGCATTTAACGGCACAAAGATTTCCGTGAGAAAGCCAAAAATTCCTTTTTCCGTTTTTTAATGAACGACATTTACGCACTGCGGGTCCAAGTATGTTCGCACTGATAGTGCGTACACCATTCGGTCAATTTCAAAAAACACATTTTATTTCCTATGACACTTAATGTCCATTCAAAAAAAAAAAAAAAAAATGTTGCAAGGAAAATTGTAAACTTATTATCATGTTTTGATATCGATTCAACAAAATTTTTGGTACTAATAGTCATCTAATTATCAACAATAATAATGCCATTATTAACGCCTTACACGTTCGTACAAATGATTTCCTATCAATCGCGTGATCACGAATAATTAACGACCATCATTGATTCTGCTGCAGCAGATAAGAATGGTCTCTCGTTGATATGACGAGTATTCGTTAATTGAAACAAATCGCAATCGACCAAAATTAACCGTCAGTTGAAAACAAAAAGTCACTGATATAATCAGAAGTATGCTTAACAAGACAAATCAGTCGCGACGACAATATTAGTGGTTATGAAAATGAAAAAAAAATAATAATATCGATAAGACCTGTTAGTTTTGACCATTATAATCATTACAAGAATCCTACAAACCTTACGGGGTAAAACATACGCATCGCAATCGATTGACGATCACGACGACAAGCAGTGGTGGTCACAACTCTTTGCGTTATTAGTTATTATGAAAATTAAATTAAAAATAAAACGACCCTGAGGGTCCACTTAAAAATTACCCGTTATAATACAACTAGCATAATAATATTGTACTGGAATTGTACCCGTACAGGCCTTTCCCCCTTTCACGTGGCCGCGTCCAATCGTGACATTATACGAGGACCCTGCTGGCAGAACCCCGCACGTCGTCGTCAGTGTTAAATGTTTTTCACGCGTCCATAATATCCAATACATTGTTGTTATTAATACTTTAAACATTGAAATAATGAAATATTATATAAGAGTAAAAATGTATACGTGACATTATACCTTCGTTCGGTTTAAATCGAAGTTTTCGTTTTACCGAAACCATAAACTAGGTTTTTATGACGGCATGACGGCTCAAAAATGAATAACAACGCGCTAGTTTATTTATAACATAAAATTTTTTGTCAAGTAAAAAACTCCCCCTCCTCTTATCACCAAGAGAATTTTTTTTTTCGGTTAAATTGCAAAAGCGAAGGTGTAAAGACCACATTTCAAACATATTTACAATTTGGCCAAGTATAGATTCTAATTCCTATTTCTATAGCTATTACTTGTTCACGTATTTCTATAATCAGTTAAATTGGAACAATATATTATAACACTGGATTTGACCCATGTTATAGGTAATATTTTAAGAACAAATAAAATATTTAAAATAGAAACTACTGAATAACTTTATCTGAGGTTAATTAAGTATAATTGAGATTCGAGACGTCTGAAAATTAACAAAAAATATCTCCAGTTTATAAAATGTACGCGGCGGTGTTCTAAAGTACTTAAACTATAACTCCGGCATAAAATCGGTAACCGACTACATCTCATATAAATAATAAGAACATAAAAGTGGTTCCACTCTATACAGAATGTCAACTGTATGGGACTATAGACCACATCGTTTTAAACGTCTTGTAAATATTTTAACAATAGTTTTAATCGAACAAGTGCTTTTATATCTGATGCAGTAGTACAGTATTTGAGGGTGAATATGAAAATTTACAATAATTAAAACTTTTGTAATTTAATTTAACCAATATAATAAAGTAGAATAATACTGCCTGACAAAGTCATCGGAACATAATATAATTATGTATTATATCGCCTAGACCTTGAAACGAGTATTGTTGATGTGCGTGAAGAAAATTAATTTGAAAATATTATCATCGACAGTATTATTGTTCTCTTATAAAAATGTACGGTTTGTGCATATTCTAAATAGCTATAGCTGACCATTGTTTTAAACGCACACACAACAGGTTGACAATACAGAACGCCAGTGTAAATAAAAGAGACATTGTTCATGTGACTGTACAACTTACCGTAAGAGGAATGATGACGAGACTATTAAAAGGATTTTACATAGGTACTATACGGTAGACATTGTCTATTGCGTTTAAAATACGTTTGGTATTACGGATGAAGTCGTAGGCACACGTTTTGGAGACTAAACGCGTCGATGTACAGATTAATATACTATACAAAACAAAACAAAAAAAAGACATTAGAAAATAACGAACATTGGTCAGAATTTTTGGTTGTTGTCGAAAGTTCTAACCTACGTAGCACTAACATTTTTGTGCTCAGACCGAGAATACATTTTTAACTTCTCCAAACAAAATTTATCATATTTAATACACGTGTTTTAACCACCTGAGTGATAAATGCAGGAGAAAAATGCAAATTAAAAACTCCATTTAAATGATCAGCATCCTCTGTAACATATTTTCAACTAACGGATCTATTTTTTTTAAATACCAGGGAAAAAAATGACATTGTATCAAAATTTCAACCCTAAGTATAGAAATTCTTTGATTGTACACCAGAAGTATTTAAACTGTGCGTTAAACGAGCCGTTAAATGAATTTTCGTCAAGGAAGCCGCGGTACAACAGAACTGGAATTAATAATCATAATGATTTTATTGATGATAACGATTAAGATTAGATCGTTACGATATCGATTACCAATTATTATCACTTAATGCTCAATGATAATGGCGTTATCGGTGATAAGTGCAGCCCGTATAAAAATAAGGCAGTACACACGTTTAAAGTTAAACGTACCTACAGTTTTTATCATTGATAATATTATTCAAAAGTCGCAATATACTGTGAAGAGACAAAGGAACGATGTGGGTGGAAAAAGTTCGAATACCTCTTTTATTTATCAAATAAAATTATACAGTACACGCCCTTGCGTCGTACCGTGCTTAATGGATTCAGGAATGTAGCACGATATTTTAGTAGGTTTGTGGACACGTTCTTCGTAGAAAAAAAAAAATACAATAATAACGTATCGATACCGCACCACGGCGCGGCGTACGCGTCCCACGCGCGTTGACAACATTACGACGCTTTTACCGGAACATGGAAATTATTATGCGGAAACCCATATGGAGGAGAAAAAATGCCGTCCGAAACACACGTAGGTACACGCCGAGACGTTATGTTTTTATTTTTTTATTATTTTACACGCATGACGGGCGATTTCGTGTACGCTACGGTATATAATATGGTAATGAACACGCGTGTACAACTGTATAAAACGGACAAAAAATATGTACACGTCGCGTTTCTTATCCTTCGCCCGCCGTGACATACCTACCTATGGCTATATCGTCATGACGTATCGACTCGTCCTCGGACCGCCGATTGACGACTGCGGCAGTCCAATTTGCATATAGGCATGGACGTGAGAATTTAAATCGTATCATTGTGATTTCAAAATTAGCCGACTCCCACTACCATGCCGATTTTCATGTCTCCTGCCCATAGATAACAATGACGTCATAACGTTTGTTTGATTAAATAAACGTTGTATTCATTATAATAGTAATTATTAGTATCTCCGTTCAGTATATACTACTACACTATAATTCGCTATCAAAATAAAATAATTAAAAAAATTTATGTGTGTATGTTTTTGTTTGTGATTTAAATAAGACTTATTGTGAATCAATAAATTTGAATTTTATAGCATCAATATTTCTTGCTTTATTATTATTATTATTTTTATTCACAAAAAAGGAGAAAGCTTGTAAAATGTAAGTATATATCTTTATTTTTTCAACAAAACATTATACTCTATTGTAACTACATAAGTAAATATAATTCTGTGTATATGTTAATCACTTTGTATTTTTTTTTTCATTTTTATTTATTTATTTATTATTATTATTATTATTATTGTTATTTTATTACTGTAAATTAAATATAATCAGTTCAATAATTATAGACTAGTACTCATAAGCTATTCCGCCG